>BEXV01000194.1:210792-242143 GCA_003118195.1 Hemicentrotus pulcherrimus | reverse complement strand
CCGACATTCGCCAAAATACCCTACCTGCAACCGAGAGTGAGAGCATAAAATAAAGTTATAGAAACATGCGAAATGTTATTTGTTCAAAACTAAGATTTAAAAAATCCTCATTAAAAAGACAAAATAAATTTAAATGCCATTGGCATTGCATTGGATGATTGACATGATAAACACAGTCAGTGAAGCAAGAATAACAATCATTGGCAAGATTAATCTTAGACTGAAAACTTCAGTCTCTCTATATCGTCGGTTGTTCCACTGAGACTAGAGCTACGTCTGGCTCCACTAGATCTAGATCTAGACCTCCGACAAAAAAAATGTCAGTTTATGACCCAAATCAGATGGTAATTTCTGTCTAGATTAATCTATGCTATGCTAGTACTCTTGATCTTACTACTTTGATCTACTAGGAGTAGAAAATATTAAAAATACCGATATGACAAACTAACCTCCTGGCTAAGAAGTAAGATTACTTCACCCAAACTGAAGCTCTACGTTGTTGTTGACACGCCTGCTAACGTGTGCGTGTGTAAGGCTGTTAATTGAGCTGAGATCCAGCCAGCTGAGCGTACGGTATACTGTGACGCGGGGCCCGGGGCGCGCCTGGCCTGGGCTAGCTAGCTAGCTAGCTGCGCTGCTAGCGCTGGCAACAGAACTGAAAATAAATCTACAGCTGTTTTTGTGTCTAGCGCCATCTATCATAGAAAGCATTACAGTTTCGGACTAAACAGTCATTCTGAAACTTGAAAGTAGAGCTGAAATTGACAATTAAAAACCATGGCAGGAGAAGTGATAGTGGATGCTTTACCCTACGTTGACCAAGGATATGATGAACCAGGGGTCAGAGAAGCGGTTCGTACTACGAATTACTCTTAATTATATATTCTTAGTCATCTAATTGCATTGAACTTGAACGAGGTGTCAGTGGATACGCCGTACGGTACATGAAAGTTGATATGTGGGACAAGTAACACATGTTTGTCAGTAACTCCTGGGGCTCGTTAATAAACCAACGACAAGACAGCCATATATTTATCCGCCAACCACGGAGATGTCTCTGATCTTCCTAAACCATTTCACAAAGAGCTTACCAGATAGATATCTCGTGAGATCGATACTATCGACGAAATTTGTGTAGATTATACATAGATCTAGAAGTATTTATTCATTAGACTAAGCTTAGACTAGTCTAGATTTATAGAGAGTCTATTGTAAAATTGTGAATAGACTAGGCCTAGACTAGATCTATTTCAATACATGACCCGTGAATCAGTTTTGTTCTTGAGATGGGTACCTACCCCCTGGTTATTTTCATTTGATAGTTTATAAAAAAATACACCAATATATTATTCTCAGAAAAATATGATGTAATAAATTTTGTTTCCAATGTTTTAGGTGTCAGTTGAATAATCAAATGACAAAATTTTTAATTTTACACATTTGAAGATAGAATTTATCTTGAAGGCAATAATGTCTAAAAAGTAAAGAATACACTTCGAACTATGGCTTGCCTGCTGTGGCAGATTACCCATCCCTTCGAGGATTTTACAATATGTAAAGAAACGGGTATAATCAGTTTATAAAAGTGGGAAAAGCCTAAAATATAAACATGGCATATTTTCAACAGATTTTCTGATGTAAAGAAATGATAACTTCCTGTTTTAGTGAATGTGTAGAAAGATCATAGCTGGAGGATTTATTGTTTTTTGAAATTTTAGTATAATTATGAAAGTAAAAGTTCTTCTTCAATGAAACTTGGACTAAAGAGTTATCAAGTATTCCCAATCATGTGAGTAGAATTTCAGGTCACAAAGTCAAGGTCAAAGTTCATTTCAGGTTAACAGACTTGGACTATGTTGTGGCATCATCATAGAAAACTTATTAACCTCAGGTTAAGTTTTTGAATTTTTAATATAATTTTGAAAGTATAATTTCTTATTCAATGAAGTTTAGACTAAAAGGGTTATCAAGTATCATCAATCATGTGATTAGTCTTTTAGGTGACAAAGTCAAGGTCAAATGTAATTTAAGGTCTGCAAACTTTGACTTTTTTGTGGTATCAATATCAAGATTTTGAATTTTTAGCATAATTTACAAAAGCATGTGTTCAAATTCCATGAAATTTGGTTATCAAGTATCAATTTGAGATATCAAGTTATCAAGTATCAATTAAGGGGTTATCAAGTATCACATATCATATGACGCAAATGCCATGTGTTCCTGATGATAATAAGTAATGGTGCGATTTACATGACAAAAGCGCTGACCTCTAGCAAGTTCATGATGTTAATTCCTGCGGAAATGTTAAGACATGTGATCTGTACACGTAAAAACTGTTTTTTTTTGCGTTGCCAATTTGATTCTAACTTTACGATTATAGCGATCAGGAAAGCAAATTGAGGTGCATGCACGGATTCTGCTGATTTTAGCAAACTCTCTGCTTGCTCACCATTTTTTTTCACTTTCAAATGCTTCAGATGATGCAGTACTTTACTTCTTATCTATATATCTATTTATTAATCTCCTTCTAGGCATATGCCCTTGTTGAGGAGGATACCAGGAGATATCGACCTACCAAGAACTACCTCGAGCATCTGGCAGCCATTGACAGCACACCGTTTGTTACTGAAGTCCTGAAGAATGAGTTTGAGAGGATGGCCATGAGACAGCCCATGGATATGTTAAGCATGAAGAGGTAATGTAATGTAGAATATGAGAAAAATCAGATTCTGTTTGAAGAAAAAAAAAAGGGGGGGGCACAATCTCTGTGAAGAAAATGAAAACTTATCACATTTTCTATGTGCCCTAAGAAGTCTAAACTTTTATTTGAGCAAATATGTTATGCCAGATTGGGAATAGGCTTTTTTTTTAAAGGGGGGAGGGGAAGTGCCCCTTGTGTCCCAATCTCCCCGGTTTATTTTGAAATTTCAACAGAGTTGTGAAATTAAGCTTTTATTTTGGTCATCTCGTCTATCCAGTATTGTGGTTTACCACTTGCGAGATTACTTTTGTTCTATCCATGGACCATGATCTACTCTTTGCCTCTCCTTTCCCAACTCCCAAAGGTACGAGTTGCCACCCCCTCCCATTGGACGTCAGAATGATATCACAGCCTGGACTGAGTGTGTTGAGAACTCCATGGCCCAGCTGGAACATCAGGCTGAACGAGTCATCAATCTAGAGCTTCTCCAGACCTATGGCAGTCACGCCTGGAGGTCACACAATGAGTGAGATAATGAACAGTTTTTGTTACTTGAGAGGGCTGGTGTGATGTAGTTATAATTACTGATCAAGAAGTGTGTTATTTCTGGAGTGGAGACACATTTGAAAAAAGTTTAGACATCAGAGAATTTCAAAATAAAAATTTGAATATGACTGACACAAAAAAATAAAAAACTTAAACTGTATGCCTTTCCATTTTTTTTTCTGGTATAAATGTGACTAAATTTGTGTTTGAATCAATGTTTTCAATAACTAATATGAAACCAAAAGGTCCTGTAATTTGCCATAGCAAAGCATGCTTGCATCATTATTATTGTTATTATTATGGTCACCATCATCATCATTTCAAATTAGCATATTTCTGTGTTTTGTAATTGAGTCTTGTTTCCATTGTTTTAATTTAAATCAGTATCCTAGTAAAGATGGTTGAAATGGCCCAGCATCAGTTACAGGACATCAAGAAACAGATCCAGGAAGTCAACTGGAAGAGGAAAAATAAACAGGTATGTGGCCAGTAAAACACAAAAATGAAAGCAAAATGAAGAAGAAAAAAAAAAGTTGGGTAGGACTATAGAGGTCTATAGTGTGTTAGTGTGAGCTGACATGTGACAGCAATTGTGATATAGGTTTTTAGGCTTGGTATGGAATTAACGTTAGCATTCAGTGTAGTGTACCGTCCAATGTTGAAGTATGCAATCGGGTAGATAATTATATGGAAATTGACCTTCGGACAGATGACCATAACCATCCTTTATTTCATTCTAATTTCATTTTGGAATTATGAATAAATTATATTTGTGATTAATGTTTGTAATTATACTTAACAAAATAATTTTTTATTTCAGACTGCTTCAGGACCAGAACTCACAAGGCTGCAAGAAAGGTAATGCTTATAATGATAAATAATGATGCTAGATTTCTCAGCAAACATTGACATTTCTTGACTCCATTAAAAATTCTTGAAATGATGGAATGTAACTTGAAAGCAGGTTAAGCAATGACGCCAATAATCTACAGGAAAGCTGATTCCAGACATGTTGCTTGACCACTGCATCCGCTGATATAATCAGTAATAAAATGTGCAAAAATAAAGTTGCAATGGCAGCAGCACAAACAAATTGACAAACACACAAATGATAAAAGAACACTGAGACTCCTTCCACACTCTCACTCAGTTTGCATCTTTCTTTGGCTCATTATCTTTGTATACATTCGATTATCATGTATCATGCCCACTTAAAAGGCATTATGTTTCTAATGATAATAATCTGTCCTTGTATATAGTGCAGCTACTCTATGTAACCTCTACTGCATCTCTATTTTGCATTATTACTATAAACCAATATCTCTGGATGGAGAGTATTCCACAGTGAAGGCCTTGCATGAGCAAATGTTCTTTCCCATCACTTAGTATTGAGCTTATTTAGAATAAATCTGGTTTTTGTGAGTGTAAAGATCTGGATGGAATGTAATGATTTATCAAAGTAATATTGTACTGAGGAGCAGAGCCAGGAACACAATGAAATAAAAAGCATTTTGTTTTTGTTGAAAATAGCCATTTATTTCTAAATTTCAAAGGAAAATTGAAAGGTTTACCTGCAGACAATGCTCAATAATCTTCATCCTCTTTGCTTTCCCAGCTGGGCCAGCTTGGTGTCCAAGAACTTTGAGATTGAGAGGGCGTGTCTGGAGCTGGAGTACGACACCAGCAAACTTGAACAGCAGGTGGAGTCCCTGAAACCAAAGTCTGAAACCCAATATGGACAGGCTCACCACCAAAGCAACGATGTGCACATGGAGGAGAGCGATGAGGAGGAGGATGATGAGGAGGATGAGGATGAGGAGTATGCCGCTCCAAGATGATACTTCTGCTACCTTTACCTATAATTTTTTAGAAATGTTTCATTGTGTCATTGGACATTGGACTCTTGTAAAAATGACAGAGGTGTCACAGTGTAAATTCATCTGCTGATCTTTTCCCTTGATAGCAGATGTAATGAATCTTCAGGAATGCAATGTATGATGGGCAGGTCTCATTTATTGGCCGTCTGTACTAGTTTGGCTAGGAGGGAGTAGACCACCCAGTTGGTCACTGACAGGTGGCTGTCTCATCAACTCAGCTCTCAATTAACATAAGAAAAAGAGGATCATGGAGGACCAATGGTCACCGATTAGGCATTGTTTTCTATATAGAGGGAGCAAGTAGCTACAAGTAGTACAGTGGGGCTTTAACACAAATACCATTCAACAACTTCAAAAAACAGCTCCTCCCCTTACCCCCTCTCTCACCCCTCTGTATACTCCCCCCTCTGTATACTCCCCTTCCCCTCCCCCACAGGAAATAACTGTAAACATACTCTCCTCTGGTACTGGGAACTGAAAACTCTCAAAATAATGTTGAAATCTTTTTGTCTACATGTGAGATAAGTAATCGCAATGGAATTCCAATAAGTCTTGTATGTTAGCAAACTGCAGAAATTTTTACTAATGACTTGTCATTAGTAAATTCTTATGACCAGTCATTAGTAAAATCATGTTATAAAACAAATAGAACACATCATTTTGTTAGGGCAGTAGTAAAATTACCCAAAGTCAGTACCTTAGAAGCAGCCCTGTCCAAACTCCATCGGCTATGGCCCCAGGTATGTTAGACTGTTCCAAAGGTAGGCCTACCTTGTGTGGGTAATTCTTACTAATGCCCTCACCGCTGTTTATTATATGTTTAATAAGTAATCACTGCATTGTACAATTTGTTTCAAATGATTAATTTGAGTATTATGTTTGAAACGGAATATGATAGAGGATGGATTATTGGACATTTTCTCTTTAAAATTGATATGGTTTTTCATAGCTGCTTCTCAATTGATTAAAGTAGGAGCTTTTAACGTTTTGTTTTTCTTTACCTTAAAAAAAATGTTTATATGCAGATTTTGGTTACTTTTGGTTAATTTTGGTTACAAATTTTAGTTAATTATCATATTTCATTTTGTTATAACTTATCATGTTGGCTTTGTTACAATAATAATAATAATAATAATAGGCATTTCTATAGCGCCGTCTATCTAGAAATTGTAGAAATTCTATTCCGAGGCGCATGTATTATTACCCCGGCTTTAGCCTAGCTGCCATTACAGTCCATTACAAAAGACATGTGAGACCCTTTTTTGTATTTTATGTTGTAAATAAATTTTCCATCAACAATTCATAATTTTTATTAAAGTGTTTTATTCTTTATGACTGTTTGTTATTTGTTTTTACACACTTCGCTACTGACTCTATGTTATGAAGTATAACATTAGACATGTTTATTCTGGTCTCACTGCAGTGGAGATCTATTTCTTGCTGCAGGTGTTTGATTAGAGAAAATCATTGAGGATGTTCTGATTATTATCAGCTATTCTTATTTGTTAAACTTTCTGTGCATTTACTGTGCAAATAGTTTTATTCATAGAGATGAATTGATATATAAAAAGCAATAGCAATTTGAAAATTATTGCAAATTATCTGCAAATAAAGTTGAATGCTTGATCAATTTGGTTCTAATTCATTTTCTGCTTCAAGAAGGTGAATGAGCTGTGAGAGAGCAATGTTTTAGATTGCTGTGGATTGCTCAAGTACCTGCCATCGTTTGAGTGGGGTGTTGCAAGATAAAGCTAATCCCTTTTCCTTCATCATGTAACTTTATTGTGTGTGTTAAACTGTGGTTATCTTGTCAGAGTATCTCGTATCTGGGTATAGAAAGTGCATAATCATTGGGAGTGGAGACTGGACGGATTATTTGGTGATAAGGATGGTAGGTAAAAAAAGGCCAGGATGTAAGATTCTCTTACATGATAAACACAATAAATTTGAAGATTCATGTACACCTGGCCATCCTTGACTGAACAGACTAATAGATGAATATAGATCAATATATATATTTGAATAAGAACCAGCTTCTTCTTTTTTTTTTTTTTTTTTTTTTTTTTAGGGGAGGGGGGTCTTGCTTTAAACTTGATGTTGTAGAAGATTATAGAGGAAGAGATGGTTGATCTCTAGAAGTGAACTATTGTGGGGAAAGTTATACTGAGATTGTTTGAACATGTGGCATCTCTAAAGAGAAAATAGAGAATTAGAGTGTTCATAAAGAGAGGGGAATAATGCGAGCACTTTACTTAGCAGTTACAAAGGCATAGGGCCTTTACAAAATTGGGAAAGAGGGGTGCTGAGGCATAATAAATAATTGTATGTATATATGGCACATACACTTAGCAATTTTTGCCAATTTTTGTTGTTGCTTATGATGAAGATATATGAAGACTGGGGTTTTACAGGGAAATACAACTGGTTGTGCCACCAGCCCCACCCCCCTCCTCCCCCCTCCCCCACACACGCCTAGCATACCTAATATCCATTCCGAGCTTTAAATTGGCAATGCAGAAATTTCGTTGACGGTATGAGGACGACTGTGGTTTGTACACGTTTACAAATACTTAGCAGACTAATATTTTTACAACTAAATATGTAGACTTCTAGTTAAAAGATATTGAAATCTACTCAATTTGAACACAATTTCAAGACTAATCGAGTCACCAGCATGATGCATTTAATTTTGCTTCGAAACGTTTCAACTGCAAATGAGGCTAGCTAGCTGGGTAAAAACGGAAATAAAACAATTTGCGGAACGAGGATCAAGACTTTGCCGCCGCGAATAACGTAAGTTAAATTAATTAATTCATACTTCATAGTACCGGTAAAAGTTCATATGATTTCTTTTTACTTCAATTTTTGTATATTCAGCTCTTCATTCTATAATATTAGATATTCAGAACGATAATCGTGCCACATTGAATGTAAAATTGAAGCAATTACGTATTAAACGTACGATCAATTAGAGTTTGGAATTGGACTTCAACATGAAAATGAATTGGTGGGGTAATGTTGTAAGTAGAATCTAGGTCTATGTTGTGAATATCGGAAGAGAGGCTAGAGGTATAGGTAGTCGACAGAGAGCGAGAGCCAAGTACCCGGGGGATCACTCTCGTACACAATTGGTATTTTTTTTATATAATTGGCTTATTGCCTTCTTGTTAGCATTGCCTTGGCTGGAATAAAACATATAAGGCTCTAGATCTAGAACTATCTAGTTTTTCATCTGCTGGTTAAAAAATGATTGAATATTAGTGGGGCACAACAAATCATTCTATAGATCTAGATCTAGAAGGTCTAGATCTATTTATGGATATTTCAGTCTCTTAAGTGATTTGATCAAAGAGATAATTTTGTCATTAAAATTGTTATATTCTTTCAAGTTTGACACTCAGTTTTGTCATTATCTCACAAAAAATTATTTTGTGTAGCGCCCTCTGCAACAAAATTGACTTTCCCTGTGTGGAGAGTCCTAGGGCTATGACTATTTCATGTCTACCGTAGTCTGTGCACATGACATAGACCTAATCATTGATCATCATAGATCTAGATCTAGATAGACATTAAGGGGGGGGGGGGATTGTCTGGACACTTTAGTTACAAATACAAACATTTAATATGATATAGCCTTCTCTTCTGCCTTGAGATTGAACAGAAAATATTGATCATTTGTCCTTTATTATTAATTGTTTAACATAAGTCGTCGAGTTCGAACTTTGAAGTTATAGAAGATTTATGAAATATTGCCTGTAAACTTCTTCAAATTGTGATTTTAATTAAATCAACTGTCCGGACACACAATGTCTGGTGTGTGACCACAGTTTGCGTATTTTACATCTGATCCGAACAAAAAAGAACTTCATCTGATTAATGACAAGGGTCTGTAAATGTTTATTTTGAGAGCAGATGTCATCAAAACTGTAATTAAAAAGTGGTACCAACTGATTATTGTATGATATTGTACCTTGCAAAATATGCTGTTATCTTACACCAACTTATATTTGATTGATCGCTTTTTGTGATAATCGGCTGTAAACGATTTGTAGAGCCTCAAACAACTGTTATTCATCATACTTTATGTCAAATAAACCTGCAGATGTTATTTAAAACAAGCAATAAATTGAATTCAGAAATTAAGATCCTACCCCGTAAATCTCCGTGTATAAGGCGCACTTTTTTGCCGCAGAAAAAAATTGAAAATCAGGGATGCTTCTTTATTTTTAATTTTTTTTTAGAGTTTCGTTTTATGGCGCTATGCCTGGCAACCTCTCCCAGCTCAGTAATAGGTGTGTTGACTCACCACTCGGAAACTAGAACAACACTAAAATTTGTCTGTCATCTTGGTTTGAAAGTAATTTTTTCTAATAGATCTCAATATGTAGTTTAGAATAATAATTCCTCCAATTTTGTCCTAGGTACTCTACTGTTTTTGATTTACATTAATGATCTCACACATTCTTCTAAAAATGACATTCTTACTTTTATTTGTGACAAGTTCACAAGTCCTTCCCCGTCCTTACCCTGCGCCTTTTTCACAGGTGCGCCTTATACATGAAGATTTATGGTACTTTGCAGAATGTACTTTTTTTATTTTGTTTGTTTCACTATTAACATATTTGGTTATGTCAAATAGATTTCAGGTTATCTAGTTTAGACTCTAACGTCATGTGATATACAAACAATTATCAGAATTGGCTAGCGATGGCTGTTTTGGACTTTAAAAATCTTGATTAATGGGCATTTCATTTTTTAAACACATTTTTTTTAAAGGTATGCTAAGCTAGGCTGCATTTGACCATTGATCTATTGACTCCTGTTTGTTTGTCATCTTTCAGTTTTACCTGATGATTGAATTGGGATCGTGATCATTTCACAATGAGTGAATTTAGGATACACCATCTGGTCAGTGAGCTGATGAAAGTCTTGGGGTAAGTTTCGTCAAAGGTATAGGGTTAGGGTTGGGTCACTAAATTGTTTAATGGCTAGGTTTAGGGTAAGTGTTAAGCTAAGTTATTGTGTTTGGTCAAGGGTTTAAGTTTTAGAATTCAGTTAGTGTAGGAAACTGACTGCGGAGCCAATGTTGCCAGACCATGTGTTGTACAGTCAAGTTTATCTACTTGCATATAGTACTTGCAGGGTAGTAATTAATATAATTAAGAAAATATTCTCACATTCACATTGTAAAGACCAAACCAAATAAAAAAAAATAGTAGGATTGCAAACATCCTACTGAAACGTGTGTAGTAAATCAACACAGGTACCGATTATATGTCTGTGAACCTGTACTTTTGACATTTTCATGAAACAATTCCTTGATGAATTGAAGTAGATTCCCAGCTTCTCATTTAGTGTTTAAAAAAACTAAAACAAGTTACTTACAGATGTACGAGTTTCTTATCTATTTCTTTTCAAGACTATTGGCAGATTCTGATAAATCTACTCAATAAAGTCATACTTGCCCAAGTTGAATTATTATCTTGTTTAAGGGAATATCATGCATTTGCACAACCATCACTGTTCTTCTCTATGCTTGTCAGGACTCAAGGGAAAGAGGGTCCTGAAGTCTACACAGATCTCCTTTTGAAGAATGTCACTCCCTACATCACCACACAGGTCTCGTCCCATTCCGCCAAGAGGAAGATTGCAGAGTTCACCAAATCCCCAGCTGAATTCCTCAACAAATATGATGAACTAAAATCAAAGAAGTAAGGCTCTACCATGAAATCAGTTCTTGAATATAACATTTTCCAAGATTATTTTGAATAAACTTATGATTCTTGAACTGATGTTCCTGTCTCTTGTGGAACAGAGACATAGATGCTGCTTTTCCAACAGCAACAATGGTAGTGTCTAATCTTGGTTCACTACATAAACTGACCAAATCGATAGTGATTAATCATAGTTATAAAGCAGTCATCTGGTGACCGTTTATGATTAATAGACATTCGTTACCAAAGATGTTGGAAGATATATTTTATGCCTTCATATGAAAATTTATATCAGTTGTCAGTTTAAGTCTGGCTTAAGGTTTGATCTTGAGGCTGGCACTTCTGCACTCTATCAAGATGCTCCTCCACATTTGCCACTCCAAACCCGGGAGGGCAATGAAAACCTCTCAAAAAAACTTTGTGAAAAAAAATAACAATTGCCTTGCTAACATGGATGATACACACACCTAGTGCTTGCTCAAAATTATTTCATACCGGTAAGTGGTCAAAGGTACATCAGAAATTCTGGTAATACATGGATGTTAAAGGGATCTGGTAACTTTGTCTCAGGTTCTGAAACGAAATCCTTGATTTAGCTCGTGCTGCAATGATAATTATAAACCTTAGGTCAGTCAGGAACAGGAACCCCATGACTTTTACAAGCCGATCACCTGTCTGATTATCAAGATATATTTATGATTGGAAATCGAAACCAAATTTTGCGTTTGCCTACGGTTTTCATAACACTACAGTCTATTGGGGAAAACTCTTTTGAGGCACTGATAATACGTAGGGCCGTGCATCTCGGATTTAACATTGTTAAACGATGCCTTTAATGCTTTGTTCGGCCGGCAGTGTGAGAGATTTAGATGCTCTGGTGTACCTGCTCTCCAAGCTGTCAGAGGACAAAGATGTGGTATCAACGCTCAAGGACAACTCTGACAAGCTACTCATGCCGATGGACAAGATCAGTCTTCCAGCTCCAGGCACCAAGATGTCAGAGGAAGATGTATTAGAGGTATATCAAGTTTAGTTTGCTCAGTATAAGTCCTCTCACTTCTGTTGTGGTTAATGATGGTACACTAGATGTCTGATGTGTTCGGCATCAACAAAACTGCTCCTAATGGGATATTCAATAAAGACCTGGCAAGTCAGTGATAATGGAAATTTATTTTCACTGCTTGCTTTTGAATTATTCCAGCAATTTGGTATATTTTTGATAATGCAGTATTCATTGGTAATTACTTGTAAAAGAAATTTATTTTATATGCACATACATGTAATTTCATACTTTTTGAGGAATGAATGTTTTGTAAATACAGGTAGGGGTTTCCTTTCATGTGATTAAAGGTACCGACCAGTTTTGGAAATGCCCCCCTCTCAAAAAATGAAATGGAAGCCCTTATTACTAATCAAGTAAAAGAATATGTATTGACTAATATGTGATGATATAAATTTTGCTGAGAAACCGCCTACTAATTAATATATTTGGTAAATTATTATATCTATTTAGACCCAATAGATATTGTGCACGTGTCGCGTAGTCCCATATACATCTTTCAGTGTAAAGTGCTTGTAACTTTACCAAGACTTGGTCAAATTTCTTATCATTTTGATGATTCCAGAACCTTGCAGTACACACCAATACTTATATGCTAGATGATCAACCTTTTTTGATCGATTCCACAATGTTTCTTTCACAATGCAATCACATGGCCAGAACTGATCTTTATTTTTAACTTTGTTTACTAATGGTTGCAAACAAACTATGTTGCATTTGGTGTGTACCAAGCAGCTTTTGTGTCAGTGTGGGAATTAAACTAGTGTCTGTTTCCATTACAGTTGCGTAACCAGCTACTTGCCGCATCCTCTGTTGCATCTAGCCAAGCTTCAGAAGTCTTCAGAAAGATGATGAGAGAGAAACAAGCAAAGAAAAACAGTAGGTCCTTACAGACTATGATCTCTTGAGAGCCAAAAAGACATTAAATGTAAATGAGTTAATGTCCTTCTGGCTGTCAGCAGACAATAAATCTTATTATATCCCACATACTAAGAATCTTGCTCTCTGATTGGTCAAAAGTAACTCATGTGATGAAAGATAGTTCGCCCATTATTGATGGGAGAAGCAAAATGTTTGTTACACTGTTTAGATATTACTATTATCTACACAGTGCAATGTACTTTCACTGAAGATAGAGATACTATCTACACAGGGCAACGCACTTTCACTGAAGATTATCCAAAAGCGCACTAAAACAGGCATAACTAAGCGCGCATTACCAATGAGCGCATCGTACCCTCAAGGGTTTGGGTTAAACTTAAACTTTTTTGTGTCAATTTGGGCCTAGGTGTCTTTTATGTAGATGCATACACATCCTTTTCTTTTTGTAGTTAAATTGTTTTAGATGTGGAATTTAAATGGATCGTTTAACAATGCTAAATCTGAGACACAAGGTCCTACATGTTACCAGTGTCTGTGATATGGTGTAGTATTGAAGCCCTAAAAAAATCGCACTTCAAAATGATCAATAAGTGCCTCAAAAAAGTAAAAAACTTTGAGTGACCGGTTTTACCATACTCGTTTTCCCCAATAGACTGTAGTGTTATGAAAACCGTCAGGCGAACGGTTTTCAAAATGTGTAATTCCAATCATAAATATCTTGATAATCAGACAGGCTATCAGCTTGTAAAAGTCATGGGGTTTCTGACTGACCTATAGGTTTATAATTATTTTGTTTCAGAATCTGAGACAAAGTTACCGGATCCCTTTAAAGCAAATAATCACCTTTTGGTTTCAGGCGATGGCAAACTATCACTTTCTTTGTCGATCAGAATGTATACACTATCTTTCCTCAGTCTCGCTTCGGAAAGATAGCTACATCCAGATCGGAAGTGATAGTTTGTCCAATCGCCTTCACCAACGGTAATTATTTGCTTATTTCATGGGGTGAAATACCTCTTTCTTTAATACACACTGTACAAATCAGAAACACTGCTAGGAATAGCCTATCCATACCAATTTTGAAACCCATTTTATTGGATAGATTGTTGAAGACAATTTTATGAAAAAGTATGATATGAAGTTCAAAACTTGAATCCCTGTTGTTTACATAGATTCTTATTCATGCCAATGTGTAGGTATCTGTAATATGCATGTATTTTGTGAAGACAGGTAAAAATGTGAAATGATTGAAAAATGATCTTACATAAGGGAGTATAATAGACAAGTGTCTTTCATATACATTCACAAATAATTTTTTTCATGTAGGTTGATGCCCAATTTTAGCTGGTATATGAACAATTCAACCTATTTGTCATTTCTTTCAACATCTTGAGCCTTCCCATTCTATTCCCCTTGGTCTACTAGGGACCGATCCTCACAGGTGATTTCATCAAATCTCAAGTTCTACCTTAGAGTCAGGTGTTCCTCTGGGCACACTCCCTCTGGGAAGGCAGGAGAAGACCACAGTCCAAGATCTCCTTTTTTCTCAATGTTACATAATGCCTTCAATGTCTCTTAAGTTTCATCTCATCCAGCATCTCAGAGCCTGCCCATCCTATCTCCCTGGGTCTACGAGAGACCAATTCCAACCAGCAACCCCTATCAGGCATGCAGGGGATGAAAATAGTCCATGATCTACTTTTATGTCACTGTTTAATATTATCTTTAATGCCTCTGTCATCTCTCTTAGCATCTCTGAGCCTTCCTGTCCTATCACCCTGGGTCTTTGAGAGACCATTCCTGACAGGTGATTTTGTCAAGGTCTCAAGGCCTACCATAGAGCCAGGTGTTCCTCTGGGCACACTCCCTCTGGGAATGCAGGAGATGACCATAGTCCATGATCTGCTCACTGTTATGATGGTAAGAGAATTATCGACTGAATTAATAGGGAGTTGGATAAAGGTATGGAATTTCTTGTGTAGTTTGAATTTGGATTTTTCAGAGCATGAAACTAGTTAGGCATAATTAATCAATTGCCTATGTTTGCACCTTTAAAAAATATATATCTGTAGCAAGTAGCAATATTGTTGTGACAGATAGATATATTTCATGGTATGATTGTGAAAATAGACCACTTGTTATTTTCCTGTAATACAGTGTGAGTCAAATAAAAGTTTACACCTAGGAAATTGCTAATTATTTAAAAAATCATCTATGAACAGTAAATTATTATACATCTTATGAAAGAGTATTTTATTCCAAATCATTTGGTATCATTTTTGTGTGGTATGTGTTCACGCTTGGATGAACAGAGGGCATTATTTGCGAGAGTGCAAAAATGGATTTGCGCCTAAGTTGCTTATGTGATGTTTGAATAAATCAATTGGGATTTGGTTGCAAATTTTCAATGCTCTATGTAACTTCAATGTCAGTTCAAACTAATCCATGCTTACAATGTACATGTACCTTACTCTTTTTCTTTTTGTATGCAGGGCATGGAAGGGAAATACATCCTGGTACGGCAGTCTTCAGACAGATCAGTCACACCTTACACATTCCAAGTTGACCGCTCCCTTGACACGTCCCTCCAAGAGCTGGTCAATCGAATCCTTCCCATATGTAATAACTACTCGATGGTCATGCACTTTATTGAGGACAAGTCATCCTTTGAGTTTGGTGTGGTCAACCATGCACTCTGTGGGGCCATGAGGACATTAGTCAAGGTAGGTTTAGGTCTCAATCATTGGTTTATTATTAGGTGTAGGTATGCTTAAAAAGTACTTTTAGATGAAGAAACCAGGGATCTACAGCTTATTAAGTCCTATCTAGTGGGCTAGATAATTGAGGATGATTGCCTTACCCAAGTGCACTAGCGCATATACTTGGATTTGAAAGCGGCACTTGTTTGTTTTCAATACCATCGAGCTGTAGTACCATTTATCCTAATAACAATAATGCACATTGAGGAAGATGCATTTTGTAACTTAGACAAAGAGGGTCGAAAAGTTGCAAAAGCCATAGGTTTTGTGAAAAATTTGATATTTTTCAAGTTTGCTTTTCAACCCCATCTATCCTTCTTCTTGGCACTGGTACTGGGACAAAATTTAGTATTAGACTACATCAGGTTAATGCTATTTATCAAAACGCAACAAGCAAAGAAAGAAGAAATAATAGATAAACATCTTGATTAAGGTCTTCATATCTTTCCTACAATATGCTCGCATGCTTTATTTAGGGATTGGCCACTCTTGGCTTGTTGATATTCTCTAATATGATATTGCATGACAAAGAAAAAAATACTCAACTTGTTTTTAGCTGATATTTGAAAATCTATGGCTTTTGAAGAATGTTCCTTCTTCT
The DNA here is from genome assembly GCA_003118195.1 of Hemicentrotus pulcherrimus. Classification (NCBI taxonomy): domain Eukaryota; kingdom Metazoa; phylum Echinodermata; class Echinoidea; order Camarodonta; family Strongylocentrotidae; genus Hemicentrotus; species Hemicentrotus pulcherrimus. The sequence continues at coordinate 226,003 of BEXV01000194.1, read as the reverse complement.
GTTTCCCTGCAGGAGTACAACATCTTAATAGCCCAGCTGGAGCATCAATTCAAGCAAGGCCAGCTACCGTTACAGAGGTTCTGGTTCTATATGCAGCCCTGCATGCAGACCATGGAGATACTAGCATCTATCTCATCATCAGTGGACAGGGGAGCCTGCGCTGGAGGCTCGGTGCTTAGCCTGCTGCATGAGAAAACCGTCACCATGATTGGGTAAGGAAGCGTTTAATGTTCTCGCTGCTTTTCAGGCTGGTACGCCAAGTTTGCGTGAAAACTGCTCTGCGGTCAATTCCGTACACTAATGTAATTCCTGTGAAACTGATAACCCTGGACCCAACGCTATATCCAACGATAAACCCTAACACCCAATCCTAATACTAACCAAACATTATATATTGACAAAATAAAGCCTGGAGGTATCAATCACCAGAGTAAATGCCAAATCACAACTTTTGAGCCTACTGGTGATCTTGTATTTGGTATAGTGTCACTTCTAGCTTCACACCTGTTTGATACAGCGAACCAATTAAAGTAAATATAGAGCTGTGACAAATAAGACAGATCGATAAGAACATTTGGAACTTCCATGTTCTGGTGTAGTGTCCAATGATTGTGTTTGCTAAAACAACTCTGTCTGTTACACCTTAGGTAACAGAAGTGTATACTGAGTCTATTGATAACACCTTGGGCGTATAGTAGGCTTTTATCAATTTCATGTTAGGTGTTAGCATCCAGTGTTTGTGTTATTGGAAGTCATCCAAATCCCTCAACTACACCCCAATAACTGAGGAGTTTAGAGTGTAGACATGCATAGAACAAATAAGAAAGAGGCAGGAGGTGATGCATTAGCTTTGCAGAGAAAGATGATCTTTGTATACGATGAAGTTTTTTTCAATGCACTGACATAGGTGAGATGTGACTTTCTATTGCATTGCACAGTGATATGCGAGCACAGGATCTGTGTCTGTTCCTAACCCAGTCGGCCTGTGCCCCTTACTTTGAGATCCTGGAGAAGTGGATCTACAAGGGAATCATCAAAGACCCATACTGTGAGGTAAGCAGCATTGGAGAGAAGGGTTGGGGAGAGAGCTGGAGCATGGGAGGGAGGGATGGTGGACAGTCAGACAGGCAGGCTGGCTTGAGGATGAATGTTGATTAACTAGAGGACTGGGAAAGAGGGAAATATGAAAGAAAGAAAAGATATAAACAAATAATTAAATGTGTTTATTTGAAAGGAATTTAATAACAATCTGGTCAATTGATGGAGGCTCTTGACTTTCATACAAGAGGTCCCAATCCATGGTGCATATGTTGTTGGACAAGGTGTTTCAACCATGTTTTAATTTGTTGCCTAACCTGGCAATGCTGGAGGAATAATGTGGCCACCTTGGGCAAATGTGATCAAATTATTAATCATTAGAAATTAACAGTGAATTGCTATTGATACAAATCAACTCATAAAATCTAGATCTATTATCGATTTGCGAAATCAGATAGCTCTTGAATGTTTTTAATAGTGCCAGCCATACCAATCAAATTTTCTCTTTTTCTCTCAAGTTTATGATTGAAGAGAATGAAGCCCTACAAAAAGAGAAGCTTCAGCAGGAATACAATGATGCCTACTGGGAGCAGCGCTACACCAACTGCCGAGAAAGGAGCCCAATCTTCTTGGAGACCATCGCTGATAAGATCCTCAGGACTGGCAAATACCTCAATGTCGTCAGACAGTGTGGTAAGTCAAGTGCGGCCGGCCTCCACTCATTGAGTGATTTCAAGTTGGTTGTTAGTGTTAGTGTTAGTGTTAAGAGCAGTCAAGTGCTCTTAAATCGTGCTAAAAATTTGCTGATGAAATTAAGAGCCCGATACCGATATCAAAATCGATAGCTTAACACCAGGTGTGACGGCACCACATACTTGATTTCACGACGATGATTTTAAATTGGTACCTCAAAACTAAAGATATCATGAAAAGTACAGAATAAATTTACACGTATTCCTCTGGTCTTATAAAATAACTCATTTTACACAAAAGAATATATGAATTACCTGTTTTACATATTTTTATTTGATCGTCAGACAATAAATTGGCGTTGTTCGTGCGTTGACTGTCGTGCGGTAGAACACTAACACTGAACTGGACATCAACATTTGCTAAATCCCTAGGGGCTAGTGTTAGTGAATAGGATTTGTACGTAAAATATCAACACCAGCCACAAAGGTTGGTTCAGCAGACGACAATTTTGCAAAATCGATAACACTAGCTACCGGAAGTTGACTATATTCAGAGGTCAAAGCCTTAACACCAGCTGATTTCCATTTGGGTGTTTAGGCTGGTGTTAGTGTTTATTAAACACTAACACCAGCCTTAAACACCCAACTTGAAATCACTCATTGTATGACGTGTGCTCTGGCTACAGTTACTTTGTGATCAATTTCTAACAAAACAAAAAAAAAATTACTCAATTTAACTCTGTAGCCTGGACCAATGGTTGACCATATCATTATCCTGATGCTAAAAAAAATAAAAGACTTACAACCCAAGCCATAACTCAATATGGTAGATGAAATTCAGGCTAGGGCAAATGTCAGATCATCACTTCTAGTAGCGTTTCTTTGTGTTCAGGACTTCTTAATATTATTAGTAAGGAAACTATTCTAGTAGTCTGATTCTCCCCCATTATTATGATTGTTCAGTTTGTCGGCATACAACCTTGAAGAGAGTAAATTTGACCAAAAAATGACCTAGTATTATCTATTTCTTATGGTTTAGATCACTTCTTATATCCCTACCTGAAATGACGATGTTTTACTGAATAAAAGTGAACCCCAACTTGGGTATTAAACTACTAATAGATGTATTCTCACTTTATCTTCTCTATGTTGTCTAATGTGCATGATACATTAAATCATGTCCCCCTGGTAAGGAAGATAGATATCAAGATTTTACCTTTGGAGTATTCCTTTTGGTAACCATAAACTGCCAAGAGATATAGAAATGTGCTGAAATAGATGCAGGTTACGTATCTTATACCATGCGAATGTAACTCGTAGGACTGATAGGCTACATCAATCCAAACATTTTCCTCTCTTTTAATACAACTGGGGGGTGTTTCACAAAGATCCTAAGTCAAACTTAACTCTAAGTTGGACTTAAAAATTATGGAGAGCCAATTGTAGCCTTCAAATATAATATAAAACAAAGCGAAAATTCTAATATTTAGACTTTTTATAAATTCCACATCAAGAACATGAAATCTCCTTGATAATAGAAAATATGAATGATTTGAATCAACAATTTTATTCCTTTTAAGATAACTTTTACAAAATATTTTCATAGATGCTAACGGCTTTCCCTAATTGTTAAGTCCAACTTAGAGATAAGTTCAACTTAGGATTTTTTGTGAAACACCCCCAGGCCATGATCCAAGGTGTCCCAATGCTGAAGAAATCCTGTACACACTGAAAGAGAGACAGTACGTGGACCAGATAGACAAGGCTTACCAGTATGCCAGCAAGCTGCTTCTACAGCTACTCATGGACGAGAGAGAGTTGGTCCAGAGACTTGGGTAAGTGAGATAGACAGTATACTCTGTCTGTTTGACACACATGTATTGAGAAGCAGATAGACAAGACATATCAGTATGGCAGCAAGCTGCTTCGACAGCTAGGAGAGAGAACTGGTCCAGAGACTTGGGGTAAATGACACTGACTGTCTGCTACTGTTTGCTGCAAATGAAGAGAAGCAATTTAGAAATCGGTTGAAAATGGCATATTTGATGATATAGCCAGTCAAGAGTCAGTCATATGTGTCTTTCATGACTTGTTTATCCATTTTGTGACATGTTAATTTTCACTCAATGCCTGCATGAATTTCCTGAGGGTTCTATTATGAGATTCCTTGGGGTATTCAGCAAGTTAAAGGGTGCTTGTTAGGTAATTGTTAATTTTCCTTTTGTAAATTTGTGTACAGTCAATGTTTGCTTTAGAGTTTATTTCAAGTAAGATATAGGGTCAGGGCTTTGGTTTCATTTGGGTTGAAGCGTTGATTTAGGTTAGGGTTAGATGTGGTTTGCTATTTCTCTCATTTGTCTCTGGAGCGTATGTATATAGTACACTGTTTTCAAATTGTGTTAAATAGGTCTATCAAGCGATATTTCTTAATGGAGCAAGGAGACTTCTTTGTGCATCTGATGGACATCACAGAGGAGGAGATGAAGAAGAGAGTAGATGATATTATACCAAGCAGACTAGAATCTCTTCTGGAGCTAGCTGTTAGGACCAGCCAGGCTAACTCAGATCCATTCAAAGATGATCTTAGGTAAGGTACCTTGGAACTTTAGAACAAAAAACTTGTTGAAGAAGAAACTGAAATTGAACTGAAATATTTCATGACACTTTTAAGGATGTTGTTCATACATTCTATGCCAAATTCAATTTACCCGTACTAACATGACCTGGTAACTGTAACATTCTTTCTGTGCACATGAATTCAGCTTCACTTTTTTTATATACATTTTAAGTATTGTTGACTACATCATTGAAAGGTTAATGTACAATCTATGTGAGAGATTTTCACTGTACCTCTTTTAAAAGTCTCAAAATTTAAACTACAAATGTACATTCAATGTTCTTTTATATAATATCTTGATCACACAAATATGTGCATTATTCAGTAGAAGAGAATAGTTATTTCACCTTGCCTTTATTGTTATTTTTTCTCATTTTTTCCTTGTTATTTGTGTGTATTATTTGTCATTCTCATTGATATATCTATGTCCTTCCAGAGTTGACCTCTTGCCCTATGACCTCAACACCCAGCTCCTCAGAATCCTGTCAATTGAATCCAGGCAAGAAAAAGGTAGGAATAAATCAAGTTATGATCATTGCTACCAGCATTTACCATTCTGACATGCCAGACTTATGCTGGGGCACAGACAACTTGCCCTCATGTTGTGTGTGCACCACATCATTGCATAGTGCTTTTCTGTTTCATTCTGTTGCCATTTCAATTGCCCAGCTTGATAATATATCAGATATTATTGGACAATGTAAAATTTGGACCAATGTTTGGAGCTAGAGAAAGAATTGAAAGGGCCTAGCAATTGGAAAATTATTTTACAGAATTGTAAACAAGCTTGTACATTTAATTGCACCTTTAGGTTTAATATTGAAGCACATTTTCTCTTCTCTAAAACTATTTTTTTGAATGAATGAATAAGTTTTACATTACTTTTCTGTTTGAGTACTTGTCTGTACATGTAGTACAACGACAGGAAATTTCTTATTTTTGAAAAAGAGTTATGGCTTAATAAAACAAAAACAATTAAAAGGAAATTCTTTTTAAAACAAGAAAAAGGAACACTAATACCATAGCAGTTTGTATTCTAAGTTCTAGCACATGAATACATTATACTAGAAATGTGTTAGTTTTACTGCCTTTTATTTTAACAGCCATGCTTCATGAAATGGACCCTACAGAGCTCAACATTTCAGGTTTAGAAGCGTTCTCATTTGACTATGTGGTGAGGTGGCCAGAATCACTCATACTCAGCAGGAAGGTATGTACGATACTCACAAAATCTTACTTGTTATCCAGCATCTTTTCCTTATGAATCTCTTTAAAACTTTCTTTTAGCACTATAAAAACACTATAGTAATAATAATAATAATAATAATAGGCATTTGTATAGCGCCGTCTATCTAGACAGTGCTATTCGGAGGCGCACAAGAAAAATAGAAAGAAGAAGAAAGTTTGGATGAGTGTCATAGTGCCAAGTACAGGTATTGTTAAAAAAGATAAGATTTCAGCTTGGATTTAAAGGTCTCTAAGGAATTTTAGATTATAAAAATCTATGTTATTATACTAACCTTTGTTTACTACCCCTAAGTAGTAGGGTGGCAGTTTGCATCCTGTTAGATATTTTCTACAGATGCCTAATATAATAAAGAGAATTTGTGCATTTGATGAGAGAGAGGATGCTATTGCTCAGTGGTAGAGCAGTGGTCTCGTATCCCGGGGGTCCCGGGTTCAGAACCCAGTCAATGCACTAGTACCCTTTGGCATTAATCCTCGTTACCAAGTCCCTCGGATAGGACTTAAAGCCATTGGTCCCCGGGTTACTTACTTACTAGCACACACATGCTTTCTTAGCAGTCGGGTGAAACAGACCATCAAACCATTAGTCTATATAGACATTTGTGTGATATATTTCCCCATTGGCCTCATGCAGATTGTAATTAGCGGTGATGTCTGTTATCACAAGCCATGTAAACTAGAACCTTTGACGGATACTGTTCGCAGAATATGACATGTAGTGCTGTCATCGACAAGCCTTCTGTCGACAACCTTGTCGATAAAAGTGCATTTTTACGGGAAGGCGACATGTCGACAGGGATAGTATATTGTCGACAAGAATCAACCCATTTATAGGCTTTACACGCACTTTGAATCATTTTACAAACAACACTGTTTTTTTTAACAAAACACTTTGGTTTTGTGTAATTTGTATTTCAAAGTGAACACAAACTCGAAATCGGTCATCTTACTTACGGCTGCAGCAAATAAAAATCATTCACGAACAATTGTTGGCATGCACGCCGGTGTTGGAAGGATTGCATTCTTCCAACCATCTGTCGACAATGTGTCGTTGTCGGCTAAAATTCAAGACGACATGTCGACAAAGATTTTTTTTCTCGATGACAGCACTAATGACATGACGCACAAAAGGGTGTGATCCTGATCATACAGGTTAGTGGTTCATCAATGAGAAGTTAGTTGTCTGGGGTCAATAGTCCAGGGCCCCGTCTTACAAAGAGTTGAGATCGATCTCTACATGGCAATGGCCTATCAAGATCATCGTTACATGCGCGTATTGTACAGCACGCGCACTATCAACCAATGAGAACCGTTGTTTCAAAACTGCTATCGATCGCAATTCTTTGTGAGATGGGGCCCTGGGGTAGACATGGTATGCGTAGTTGTTTAAGATTGGTACATTTGAAGTTGTCCAAAGTTTTTTATTACCGTAGTGGTTGATTTGTTGTAGGGAGGTCTTGTGACTTTTGCATATTACTTCTTGTTTTATTGAATTATTTTCACAGGCTTTGACCAAGTATCAGATGCTGTTCAGGCATCTATTCTATTGCAAGCATGTTGAGAGAACACTTTGCAAGTAAGTGATATGACATGACAATTTGAGCTTGTTTTCAAAGGTTAATGCTGGACCTTGTCAAGAAGTTTTGTTTATTTAGATTGATGAGGTAATGATGATAAGAGTGCAGACATTGATCATTCGCAACATATCCAGCCAGATGGTGCGTGAAATGAATACACAAATGACAAAAAAACTTTTGACTTGATTTTATTTGCAAAGGTACTTATTAAAAACCACATGGCAGCTCAACAGTTAAATTGAGTGGAATTTAAATCATTAAAAAAATCAAAGAATTGCAATACGTAATAAATATGTTACAATTTGACATTAAGACTTATACATAATTAAAGAGAAATACATTGTAGCTATAGCATGTAAGTTAAAATAGAATAGGGTGAGATTAAACTTCATACAGATCAAGCAAAGAGCTGCTGTTTCAAGTAATTGGAAGAAGAAAAAATGGAAGAATTATGAAATTATATGTACATCAGCAAATATTGACATTTGCAAACATTAAATTTTAGATATTAAATTACATTTAGAAAAGGGACAATTTTAAATGCGGCCATTACATATTTTGAATCAGTTCTCTCTCTCTTTCTCTCTCTCTCTCTCTCTCCCAAGCATCTGGCTGTTGAACAAGGAGGCCAAGCGGTTCACCCTATATTCATCACGTTGGTATGCTGCAGCATTTGCTCTTCGCCAGCGCATGCTTCACTTGGTTCAGAATCTCCAGTACTATATGATGTTTGAAGTTGTGGAGCCCCACTGGCATATACTGCAAGACAACCTAAGAAAGGTATTTTAGATTTGATTATTCATTCTTAATGCCTTTTAAGTGACTATTATTAGTAAATCAACAGCTCAGTATATTTCATTTCTTATGGTATGAAATGCTATCAATTCAATTCAATTCAATAATGGTTTATTATGCAATTTCAGAATACATGCATCGTAATTGTCATTTTACATGAAAAGCAGCAGAAGCTGGATTGTTCATGTTTACATGTTGACATAATAAAGTGATAACTCTCATTTTTAAAAATTGACATGTTAAAAAAGTTATTATAAATACATTTGAATTACATTACACATTAAGAATGACAAAAAGTTGTATATTCTTGTTTTAAGTCTTTATCTAGAATAAACACTGATAAACGCCAATAATAACGCAATGGTTATGAGCTCATATAGGAAAATGTCATCTAGGGAGGGTAATGAGTGTACTATCTGGAAATACACCTCTAAGAATTTTCTTTGAAAAAATAATACAGTGCATTATGGGATTATCCTTCAAAGCCAGTTTAAATGTATCATTGTATTTGAGCCAAAAGAATGTTAACTCTGTGGTAGATAATATGATAAATGATCTGGTATGACATAGTTTTTTGTCCATTGATTTCATACAAATTTAGAAATCACTTGATATAACCATTGACTAATGTTTTTTTCAGATCATCACTACCAAAAGGCAGAGATCGTACCAAGAGATTTTTCTTTGTTGGGTAAAATAAATAGATAATAGATTAATGCCTTATGGGACACATATCATAGAATTGCCCTGATGGCTCTCACCAGGGCAATTTGTCAATTCTATTTTTCACCAAATCGTCACAAAACAGCAATTCAAGAAGTTGAATTCATTCCATGATATATTTCATCTTTGTTTGCAATTATCTCTTGCCTAGGTGTCGAACATTGATGATGTCCTGTCCCATCACACGGACTTCCTAGACCAGTGCCTCAAGGATTGTATGCTGACCAATCCAGACATTATCAAGAATGTCAGCAAACTCATGCTCGTCTGTGTCACCTTTGCTAATTGCATACAGGTAGGTCAAAGACATGTTACCTCTTGTTGTTTCATGAAGTACTTTTGCTGCACAGTAGAGGGAGGGGGATAAAGTGGACATAGCTTTCGACTGATATCCACGATGGACAGCATTATTAAGATGTAATGTTTAAGCTAAATGTACATGGAAAATGTGAATGAAACCAACTACAATCACATAGTTCTATGAGACTAGGAAATGGACGTCCTAGTTTATTACCATTATCTGCTAATGATTCTTTATCTGCTACTGCTTCTAAATTATATATTTCACTGCAATCTAAAAGTTTCATTCATTTCATACATGTACGATAGTTTGGCTTTTAAAGGCAATACATCCTGATATATCCTACTCGTAATCTATGCCTGTGGACATTTGTATTGAAAGTTACCTTTGATCCCCATTGAAATCTGATGTTTTAATTAATTTGAAAATGAATATGGATATATGGAAATGAAATGAAATGTGAAAGTGAGATTGAATTCGTAGTTGAGTTGCATTCTCTTGTTTCATTCATCCAGAGAGTAACCCAGACGATGAATGTGGAAGCTGAGGTAAGCCGGCTTGTAGATACTGGTACTCCACCAAAAAGTGACAAGGACAAAGATAAACAGGATTCTGAGAGGAGAAGAACAGCCACAAAGGTAGCTTACTTGACGTTGGTAACCAAGGCAATGTTACACGAAACTGTCATGAGTATTCCTTTATGGGCATCCCTTTGAAATGTGTGTTAAGTTTGATACATGCATTTTAGTTGGATGTCAGAAAACTTGTACTTATGACGGTTATGTGAAACAATACCCAGTTATTTTCGTTTTTTTATTTTAAGGAAAAGATAGTGTGTATCAGGAAAATGAGAGTTGGCAACTGATAGGAGAGGGCAGGTAATAAAATGAGAGAATAGCTAGAGAAAAGGATGGAGAGAGGAGAATGAAGAACTGAGCATGTTAAACATAAATGCATTATTTATACTATTCAATTCATCATTTGAAATCAGCTTCCAATTTACATAATTGAGCCAGGTGGTTCAAGTTAACCTTCACATCAATGAAAAATTGAGTTACATCCATTATCATGATTTTCACGACAGCTTCTATCAATATTTTAATTCAAATTGAATGTTGTTCATGTAATGGCTGTAGGAAACTTATGATCATTCATTGTCAAATAAATAGATATATAGGCATTCATATATCCTCGAATGGCACACTGGTAGGATATTAAAATCGAACTTACCTGCTATATTTGTTAATGAATGTTTTCCTTATGTTAGGCTGGTATAGTCATTTCATTCAGCTTTACCTAACCATTGCTTTTAGGTAAAATAATATTTGTTGTGCATTATTTGGATATTAGGTCAGACGTACCCTATGTCCCTGGCTGTTAACCGACAATTACTCCATATTTATTTTGTCAAATGTAGGATGAGGATCTCAAATTGGATTAGGGTGAGGGTTGGGTTAGGTTTTAGGTTAGATTTTTGTTTAGGGCTTGATTTATAGTGAGGTTCAAGGTTGAAGTCAGGACTTTTATTTCTGTATTGAATTGAATGCTGAACAATTGATGCCAAAGTGTGTGTCTTTACATCCTTGCCCTATTTTGTGCATGAAATTTGGAATAAATGAGAATATATCCTATTTCACATTGTGTTTCCTTCCCTCTTTCTGTAGGTTGTTAGTGAGCACATTGAACAGCTGAATGCCAGCGACGACTTTACCAACACCGTCCACAACTTTGACTCCAACTTCTCTTCGCTTCTCATCTCGCTCCTGGACAAGTTGAGTCTGTTCAGCACAGCCAACTGTGAGCACAACATGATGAACATTATCCACAGGTTGGATTTCAATGGGTTCTATACCGTTAGGCTTGAGAAGCTGGCTGCAGACAGGAGCATGGCTGCCCGTAGAGACGAAGACTTGATGGATGTGGGCGGGGCAGAAGCAAGATAGAAATGCAGGTTACATGATCAGGATGTTGAATGTTTGTGTAAACCCATTGACGGCTGAATTTTCTCAGTCCCATAGACTTAATACAGGATCCAGCTGGCTCCCAAAGGCAAAGGGTTAACAGAACCCACATACCGGGGCCCCATTTCACAAAACTTGTCATCTGTGACAAATGCCAGTTTCTGTTATAAGCTCCTGAAATCCTTGCTTGTGATTGGTTATCAGCAGACTTGTCACTGATTTTTGACATTTGTCATTGAAAAAAAGGCTTCGTGAAACGAGTCCCTGGTTATCAGAGTAAAGAACCTGGCTGCTGAGAGGGGAATTTTAGCTCAGAGAGCGACAAAGACTTGGTGGATTTTGGTTGGGCTGAAACAAGATTGCTGGCTTTGCATGGAGAATAACATCTCTTGGATTTGGGCAAGGCAGTAGGAATTTAAAGTGGTATGGACATTGAATATTTGATGAGAATGTTGACTTAAAAAGCATCCACAGTCAAAATCGAGAAGCTAGCTGCCAAGAGGGGGTATGGTAGCTCACAGAGATGAAGGCTTGATGGGTATGGGCTGGGCAGAAGCAAGATGAAGTGGTATTGAAATTAATGGAAAATATGGCCTTGTACCATGGACTTGTGCCTGTATACCGGTACTGTTAAACCAGAAACGTTTGCAAATCTTGCGAGTGGTTCAAATTTGGAAAGTTACATTATGAAAGGTAATTTGATATCGACTGACACAACAGTTGCAAAAGTTTCTTTCAGCGAAATGGCTGTTGTGAAAATGTGTCATGTTTCTGGTCTTACAGTTTGTGATGAGTTTGTGGATTTTTACCACTGTGGTGTTCATATGATCCATCTCTTTTTTCACAAACATCAGCGGTCTTGATTCTTAAGTGAAGAAATATTTGAATTTTTACTCAAAGTGAAAAGTATAACAAGCAAGTTATCGATGATCATGCACATATCTCATTGCAAAATACTTCCAGTATTTAAAGTGTATGTAAAATATTGATATTTCTACCCCAAATTTACTTGGGAAAATCCACTGAAACTGGATGATAAAACATACCTATCAGATGCAAGCAGTTGCTTTTTGAATGTTTATTGTTTTGGATGCACACTAGTGTCAAAATTAGCTGCTCAAGAATATTGCTGAAGAGAGCATAAATCTTGTGAATTGTGTATGATACATCAGTCACTGCAGGTTATACTGTACGTTACTTGATGCAATTCAAATGCAACAAATTTCACAGAAATTCTGTACACTTCATGGACCACGGTTTGCAATTATAACAATTGCCATGATTGTTCAATTAATTCTTCCCAGATCCATGTATCGTACTAAATTGAATGCAGTGTGTGGTGAATGAATGTACACTCTACCATTTGTAACCTTTGGACTATTCAACTGCAACAGAATTCAAAGAAATTACATCCCCCAATCTCTGTCTCCTTCCTTAGACTTCTGTTGCAAAGTGAGTGAAATTGATAGAAATTGGCATATCGGTATTGGGTATCTTTTTTATGAATGGTCCCATGTTGTTTTACAACTATATGCCGACGGATTTAGAATTGTCAGCCGTCAATTATTTATATTTTCACTTATGGTTGAAATGTCATATTTGGTTGCAAGAGATTTGTTATCCTCAAGTCCGACTTGGGTTCCTTGCAAGCCCTATACGCTGGGTTTCTTGTTATCTTTTATTTTTTTCATAGTCCTTAAAGGTAATGCAATGTTTGGCAAATTTTGAAAATTAGATGGATGGCAATTCTTTAAAATTTTGATATATTTGGATGCCTTTGTAGATGTTTTATAAGCACTAGAAAATTTTGCCCCTAAATCACTTATGCTTTCGAGAATATTGAATAATCAAAATTTATCAGTGTTCCTGGTAAATTTCTGATATTTCAAAATGAAAATTTTGCCCCTAAATCATTTATGCTTTTGAGAAAATTGAATAATCAAAATTTATCAGTGCTCCTGGTAAATTTCTGATATTTCAAATATCGCCTAAGGCGATTCCATGGTAGCTGCGGCCATGAAAATCTCAGAATATGCGGTCCTGATATATAATCTCCAAACGGGAATATCACATCTGTCGATTGTAGTCAAGAAACTTGTTTTAAAGCAAAAGCATTATCAGTCTTGAGAGGGAGCTTTACAACATAAAGAGTTTATTATTTACAATTTCATCACTTTAGACTCAATTTCAACCGCGACAACTATCATTGAATGTTGTAAAATCGCATTTGTTTCCAATATGTTCATTTGAACCAAATTCATGACCCCATACCAAAACTTTGTATTACCTTGGAATGCCAGGTAAAGTTTTTGTTTAAATTCTAGCTTTACACAAATTATTCCAGGTGATTGGTAGACTTTTAATATTATTTTCATGAAATATTGGTACATTATCAAAGAAGTCATGATTATTTATTCCTTCATTGTTTTGTGATGATGAGAAAAAAATTGTTTCCACAGCTGTAAATACGTTGCATTTTCTTTCATAAATTATGAATGTAAATTCTGTGAAATTGCCCATCTCTCACATGTAAATTCGAAATAATTGCCTTACTCTCCATATGTAAATTCTGTAAATTTGCCTTTCTCTGCAAGGATAAGGCAGTGAATATTTGTACATTATAAAGAAGTTGTTTAAATGATATATAGTGACCAGTACTTTTGTAATTGATGTGAAATAAAAAGGAAACCTTTAGAAGGATCTCCCTATATGATGCCACGCAACAAAACTTTGAAATATTTCTCATTGTATTTTTTGGTTGAGACCAATATTACAGTCCAGACAAAACCTCTAATTATTTAATTCATAGTATTATTTGACATCAATATCAAAATGAAAAAGTATTGTTAGGATACAAAAATTACCCCCCAAAATCCCTGAATTTTTCACATCCTGTGATTTGAACGCTTATTACTGTGCATGAAACATGAAATAGGAGCAAGTAATGGGACTGTGACATTAAAGAGTTTTATAATACTGATTTTTGTTTATTTTGATGATAGTTGTAAAGTGCCTCATGTTCGGAGTGACTGAAAACATGCATCAACAGGAAATGCACATTTATTAACAAATCAAAATCATACACATATTTGCTTTTACACAGACGTCATAAATTATCTTTTCAGATTGGACAGCCTTTAAAATAAAGTTGAGTTCTGGTCATGCAATTGCGTTGTGAAAGAAATGGTGTGGAATCGATCATCTAGCATATAAGTATTGGTGTGTACTGTAAGGTTCTGGAATAATCAAAATGATAAGGAATTTGGCCCAGTCTTGGTAAAGTTACAAGAACTGTACACAGAAATATGTATATAGGACAACACGAACATGTGGCATAAAAATCTGTCCCAATTTTTATTGTTACATGCCATATTTAGAATATAACCCTAACCCATATTTTCTCTAATGTCCTTCCACACTTCCATAATAACAATGATTACGCTCACAAATTATTTTTCCAGAACTCAAACTTCTTTTAAAAACCCAAAACAACAACAACATCTGATTGATACACATCTGTAAAAATCCAATTACACACACACACACACACACTGAGAGAGACAGGATATAGCTGGAGAAAAAGAAACTAGCATCTTTGAATCTGCATATGTAAGTAGAACTTTTGAAATTCTGTTAATGATAAATTCCTCTCATCTATCAACAAAAGAAGTGTATAGATTTATAGTATTGATAGTACATATATTTTGGACGTTGTTCCTAAAATGTTTCACATCTTGAATAACTTCATATATATCATATGCATAAGCAGCTAATGCCAACATTTTAAGATTTATGCAAGGGCACCAGTGACTTTCCTTCTGGCAGAAACTAAGATATTACATACAATCTAGCTACTGACAAGGAAAATGAACATAACAATAGAACTCTTGTGTGATATCAAAATTCAATTTTATTTTCTGTTACCTAGCATAAAAGATTTCAAAGAATATGATTTCTTTTAATGGAATACCAAAAAATAACTCTAGGGACTTATTGAATACCATCAAATCTGGGGAATATCCAATTATTTAGTTAAATGGTCAAAGTTGTTTAGTTAAGTTTTAAAAAAGGAAGAAAATAAAACGGGTTTCGTGTTTCTTTTAATTTTGATTATGTAATGTTTTTCAAAATAGGTTCACATCATCAAAAGACTAGATAAAGCTTAAATGTCCCTAATACTCTCACCCCCTAAACATTTTGTTTTCAGAACACTCGATTCAGGACAGATGGCGTGTTTGTGAGGTGAGGGGGGGGGGGGG
>BEXV01000194.1:196738-210757 GCA_003118195.1 Hemicentrotus pulcherrimus | reverse complement strand
GGGGGGGGGGGTCTTAATAAAATAGTAGATGTTATTTACAAATTTGGCATTCTCTGTATAAAATGGAGATGCATATAATATTAGAGCTATATCTGTAGATCTAGCCAACTTATATATTTGGTAATTATACATAGTGTTGGGGAACTTCAGAAATTGAAATAATATGGATGGATATTTATAAATTTTGAATACCAACATTAGTAATAGATACATTGCAATGCCAATTTGCAATTCCTAACAGGTATTATAAATGTACTTATAACATCAAAGTTATATCAAATGCATTTCTTATATACCAGTATGTATAATTTGATATTTTTGTACAAAAGAGAAATGATAAAGGAAAAAAAAAAATTCCTACTGACAAAAAATTAGTCCAGACAGGTAGAGGCATCAAGAAACAGCAACAACAAGTCAAATTCTTGGCTCTACTCTATCCCTTTTAAAACGCTTTTTGCAGATCAGTATCATTTTGTATGTACTGCTTGAAATATGTGAAACTACTGGTACACATATCCTCTCCTTTACTATTAACATTGCCCATGGCATAAGACCACCTGCTAATAAAGACATTTCTTGTCGGGTCAGGCAGTCTTTACAAAACTTTCACAGGAAGCGATAACATCTCATGGCAGTTTAATCAGCTCAACAACCTTACTGCTATTAAGAACTTGAGAGCTTGGAAGATGTACACATCCAAGCTTTCTTGACACTATAGTTTCTTCATTGTGGAATGTTCCCCTGGAAGCCTCAGGTGCCATATTGCAGCCTGTGACTGTACTGCTCTCAAAGTCTATGAGTTGTATCAAACATACGGCATCTTACTTCATCAAATAGCACACATTAGGTAGTTTGCAACAACAGTTTATCACATATCAAGGTGAGCGAGATGTCACGTCTTTCGTTGAGCAGCTAGTTGCTTGAAGAGTTGCCTCAGTTGCTTCTTCCTGTCATTATGGCAGCCTATACAGTTGACCAACAAATAAAGTGAAATATGTGTTTAAAATTTTAATTATTTTTGTTGTTGAATTCTACAGTTTATTACATAAATATATAGAAATAGGAGTAAATAAGTTACACATTCAATTACTAAAAAAGTTTGTTAACTAGGGAGAAGCGCTGTTGTGATATTTATGAAATGAAATATAGCTCTTGCTTAACTCTATAAGTTATTATCAATAAGATTTAAATAGGGGTGATCAAAAGATGGCTATTGGCCTTGTAAGCAATATTATATGCCATGAGTGATACAACATGACTTTAATAGTCTCATGATCTGTTTCATATGTGATTTTACAATTAGAAATTTGAGAGGTTAAGGCTAGGTTTTTTTAGAAGAAGGTAGGACTGATGCAGTCCATGTATCAGTAATGGGACAGAAAACCCCAAGCCATCAAATTCTTTCTGCATCTAACATTTTATGGGAGTTTTTTAATGAATATTTTGTGATCATCTGTTGCATCTATTGTCAGGTTTTATGCCCTTTGTTGTGGAAGTACTCAGTAAAGGCCAGTTCACATATGATGCGCTCAACCCCGCCATTTTTGTTTAATGACATAAACGCAATGACCTTCAGATTTCCGTTTCTGATAACAAACATATATTGGGTATGACTTTTGTTGCATGCAGCTACTTTCTTCATCCCCACTAGTCCTTCATTGTCAAATATACAAACAAATCAATATTTCGTGGGTCCAGTGTAAATGAGCAAATTAAGAGGGGAGGACTTACCTAGAAATGTGTTTGTTGAGTATGAGGGAGGACTGATACAGTCTACACCACCTTCTTCAGCCATGACCGGTCCATCATCCCACATCAGATCAAAACCTCCTATCCTCTTCTCCTTACCTGTCATTCTACAATGAGAGACAGACACAGAGAGAGAGCGAAAGAAAGAAAATAGACATAAATATAGTGTTTTATACATGTACCAGTACTTCTCATTTCTGGGATAGTTTCTGTTTTTACGTTTATGGGAAGACCTGGGTTTTTTTTTCTCACAAAGACTAAGATCGACTTTATGTTGGACTTAACTATGGCAGGCCATTTATGCCACTGGTCTCTCAATTTTGATCTTTAGATAATATTTTTTCCTTCATTAATGAACTTTTTAAAAAAAAGGGAAATTCTGTAGATTTGTGAGCATGATTTGTACGTCCCTTGAGAGACCAATTCCAGTAAATGGTTAGAGCAAACGGTAGCATGACTCGCAGCCTGCCATAGTTAAGTCCAACTTAAAGTTGATCTTAGTCTTTGTGAAATAATCCCCTGATCAAATGCAATTCAGGCTAGGGCAATAATAAATAATAATAATAATAATAATTGGGAGCGCCAGGAGGGTCAAATCTGACTGACATGAGCGCTATACAAGAACCCACTATTATTATTATTATTATCATTAATTGAAATTTATATTGAATGTTAATTGCCTCAAATCAAATAAATAAGTAAAGTTTAGAGATATCATAAATATCCATGGTATTTCTAGCATTTCCTTAATTGCTATCCTTTCTGCTCATGCTATTACTTCAGAAAAAGTTAAACAGACAGTTCATAATATGATGACAGCCATACTGACAAGAAACGACCGGGGTAATAATATATCTGTAAAGTGCTTATAAAGACATAGATGTATTAAGGTCTATATCAAAGCAGAATTAGTATAATATGAAGAGTCAGGTGTTATGGAAGGAATGAAGACAAAGAAATAGTTATACAACATTTCCCGTACATCAGACCACATGTCTCTTCTCAACTCCAATGCAAATCTCTGAAATGCTCAGTAAAAAAAAAAATGGTAGAAAATCCTTCCTCCTTCCTCATCCATCAGCATGGGTTAACCATTTCCAATTTCTTTTTTCTGTTTTGTCTCATTTTGACTGACTGTCTTCATGCAACATACCTTCCTTCCATATCAATGACGTGCATGAGATCTTCCAGAAGACCAAACTTAAGGATGTAATCTTCTTCACTGCTGGCAGTCAATGATGGAGACGCATTCACTTCTATCAGCCACCTGCAGGGTAAAGACACAGTATAAGAGCAACGACGGTTGAGGGAGAGGGAGAGGGGTAATTTAAGGAACATCAAGGTAAGCCATACTGTTAAAATTCAAATGTAATTCACGATTTTGAATTATTTTCAACACCCATATAAAACAAATATATACATTCACAGTTAGTATTCATACCCCTTGTAACTTTCATGTATGTTTGTTTGTTTGTTGTTGTGCTTTTTTGTTGTTGGGGGGGGGTGTGTTTTTTCTAACTAAAAAATGAAAGGACTGGTTGAATAAGGGCATGTTTTTAATACCTTTAGATGTAAGCTTTAATATATCACATTAACAAGAAACGTAAATCGGGACAAATCAATTTATGACATACTTAAAATATTACAAACCTTGGTAAGGGTATGAATAATTTTGTTTTTAACTGTATATATGTATATTGAAACAATAAACAAAGTAATTACTAAAAATAATTCTGTTTTTGACAACACAAGCAACTCATGTACTGACAATTAACCCCCTTTAAAGGTATTGATAGATTTCCAGGACCCTGGTTCCCTGTTTTAATGATGAAGTGAATAAATCAAAATTCTCCCACAGATAATTTGCAACTCTGAGTCTGAATTTTTGTATTTCTCATATTACAGAAAAACAAGTGTATTAAATGAGAGGAGATATGAAGGGATTGAAAATGTAAAGGAATTTTACAATTTATTTGAGTATTATAATTTTTGTAAAATTTGACAGGTAACATTGGATACTATGGAGCCATGCAGAAAGAGAAGGTCTTTATCATAATTATATTCCCAATTCAAAATCATCTCACTGTCATGATCCAAAGCTAAAAACAGCAACAAAGCATCACTGTGAAAACACAAGCAGTATGGGCTATCAATTCATAACCAACTAGTTTTTAAAACTTCTGGCCTGCACATCAAACATGAAGAGCATATAGTAATTTAAATGTGACAATGAATTAGGGCATTAATGACTAAAAACTATCAAAACTGACAAATTCCTTTAAAAAAATTATAAATTTTGAGAGGATTTTGATTTTTTAGTATGAGTATATTGAATTTCCCACATTATTTTCAGTCATGAATTTGTTTGTCTTTCCCTAATCTACATGTTCTGTATAATAATAAATAATAATAGTGAACATTTATAATGCGCCATGTATATACATTATTATCATCATATTATTGTTATCAATATGATATGGTTTCAATAATCGCTCATTATGGTTGATATTCGTTATGTATATCTTATTCTGAACTATTTTATGATATTCATTTGTTCATGTGTTCAAATATGTTATTTGGAGATTGATTTTCAATAAAATGGCCTGTTAGAGGGTCCACATAAATTTTTTTTAAAAATTGTAAAATATGACTCACGGCTTCAGGTCTTGATCTATAAGGATGTCATAACCATAGAGCTCAAAGCAGTGCTTGTCGTTGATCATGATTTTCTGAACACTCTGAAGGCTCTTGATGAAGATGTCATTAATACTCCGAAACATCTGCTCCACCTGCAAGGCAAAAGAGCACATTTCACCTATTTTCACTGAAATGTTTTAAAAAGCATTTTATAACTTAACAAGACAGTGTAAGAACAGTAGGATAGAGCTTTATTGCAACAAACAATATGACATACATAACCGACTCATCAACTTCCAACTTGGGTATGGGAAACTGGAGTGCTACTTATTAGACAAACAAATTGTGGGTTTTATTACAACATAAATAGGATAAACTACCACATTAAACAAACAGAAGTGACCACTAAAATTAAAAACTTGAAAATCAGTCTATGAATCTAATGATTTAGAATTGCTCTGTCAAGATTAATAAAGAGTACCACTAAAGATATTTTGGGAAAAGAAGAGTTTCAGACTAAATTACGATATATATAATTTTTTTTAAAGAAGTTAAGCAAGAGAGTTTGAAGAAAACAAATACATGTGAACGTATAAAATACAGAACAGTAAGAGGGCATAAAGAGTCAATTTTGACTATAATCTAACAACAACAACAACAACAATGGGCACCTACATTTTCAATGCCATGTTTGGCTGTGTAGTATCTCTTTATCTGTTGCATGGACCACTTACAGCCCTTCTCTGCATCATAGTCTGGAGCGGTCTTCTGGATGGCTACGTTGGTCAAATGAACATCTAAAACCAGTCTCAAGGTTAAGGGCATAATCGTTCTGCCAGCAATAACAAGTGAAAACGCAGCAAAATTTAAAAAAAAAACATGTACATCAGCACGATGTGTACAAGTGTAGTGATGAAGTTGGTTATTGACTTATAGCACGTACCAGTATGGATAATCCAGTGTCTGCTTTCCTCTCTACATGTCTTACAATATCACCAGTATAAGATGCAAACTTAAAAATAACCACTTGATGTAGATCGAGTCATCCATTTATTAGGTTTGTTCCGTTATAATATCTTTGCTTTGTGTGAGTATAAACAGGTGGCATAAGTGAGATATCTTGGTAAGTATGTACAAATGTAGGAAAGAAAGGAAATATATCCCTCGAATTGCCCCATTTATTGTACCAATAAGCTTGAATAGCCCAAGCCTAGTCATGTGGAGCATTGCGCTATACTGGATATGACTGTTAGACTTTAAAGGCATATATAGGACAGCAAGGCCGTGGAAATGTTGATTTGGAGGAGACATCTCAGGGTCAGACAAGAGGACAAATGAATGGGTCAGGAATAGACTAGGAAAAAATGGTCGCACAATGAAGTCAAGAAAAGGGAGATCGCAAAGTATGGGCATTATAAAAGAGAGGAGAAAGTTTTACCGGTACTAGCACTATCGAATTTAAAGTTCATGAGGGGCAATTCCGAGTTGGTATACACAGGCATTCTGCCGGATGTATAGACAACATCATGAATTTGGAAGGAGGAATTAGGGTGGCGAGAGTGAAGCCAATGCCCAGATGGGCTATGGCGTAACACAGTGGTAGTAGTAGTAGTCATGTTTCGTTTAATTGCATGGACCAGCTACACTAGAGCTCCTAGCTGAGAAAGGATACAGGAATCATCAATGGAATCTAGGGAGAAGCGAGCGTTGGAAAACCTTGCAAAGCCACTCCGATACAACCAAGCCTTCAGAGGGATGTACTGTAAAACAAAAGAGAACAACATTATTAAATGATGGAATACTACTAAATAACAATATCCGGTTCTTGTATATAACACATGACATACATGTCCCTAAGAAGCTTAAAATTAGTACCCTTTACCGGTAGTTCAATTAGCTGAATTGGGCAACAATTATCAGCAAATAGTACCATTCAAGAAATAATCCTACCAGGTACCCATTACCTTACCTGGACCAAGTGAATGTGATGTCAAACATATTCCGCAGTGGTGAGTTTATAGAACATGGATGTTTCATGCAGGTCCATTCAAAGAAAGGAATTTGTTTTTATTCTGATTTTCATGACGTCACTATTTGAGATTATATACCATCTCTGTATGTATTTCCCTGCTCCATTATACCTCATAGATATCCCATAGCAAATATTGAACAAATAATGTACAAAAAATAAAAATACGACTTTACAAAAGTATATGCTTGTGTATATAAGACTGACATCTAGACATTATAGAAAAGCTGGAGAAATACATAATCTGCCATTAACATTTTCTGTCATATTTCATCCTATACTTACTGAATTCACAAGAACATAGACCCTGAGATCAAACTTTCTTCCACCTATAAGGTAAGGTTTCTCAATGTACTTGGATACAATGTATGTCTCTACAGGTTCTTTGTCATCGTTCTTCTCCTCTCTAGGACGATAGGTGTCACTCTGAAGATAACAATAGAAAAACGAGGGACATTTTATGATTTTTGTGTTCAAGCCTTTATATATCAAGGGAAAAATCTAAAGGGTAGTAAAAGCCAGCACATGGGATCTCTTGAATGTCTTACAATATACAGTCAAACCTGTCTATATCGACCAACCAAGGGAAACACAAAAAGTGGCCTTTGTAGACAGGTGGTCTTTCTAGACAGGTTCCTTCAGTACATGATTCAATGGGACCATTTTCAAGGGAAACAACAAATGTGGCCTTTATAGACAGGTGGTCTTTGTAGACAGGTGATCATTAAAGCAAGCTTGACTGTATCACAATATGCCCAGTAAACTATGCTCACTTAATAAAAACAACCAATAAAGATCCCATTACACTTGATGTATCAATTATTAGTTTTGTTCTGTTAGTGATAGTGGCAATTATATGATTGCTTTGTGTGTGCATAAAGTGTGCATAAGTGAGACGTATTAGTCAGTATATACATGTACATATACAGGTCAAAGGGGTAATATATTTTAAAAATTGCCCAGCCTTATATGCACATTGTAATCAATATTTAGGCTTGAATAACCCAAACCTAGTCATGTGGAGTATGTACACTGTATGGATGTGAAAGTTGGACTTTAAAGGCAAAGGATGCCAATAATGCCCCTGAAATGTGGATTTGGAGAATACTTCTCAAGGTCAGCTTGAAGGACAGGAGGACAAATGAGAGGGTCAGAAAGAGAGGCAGCAGCCACCGACCCCCCCCCCCCCTACCTTCCCCGAATCCACACGTGTCAAGGAGGTTCAATGAAATGATAGACAATAGAGATGATACCTTCTTCCAGTCTGTTATGTCCTTGAGTTTCCTGAAGAGGAAGATGCCTTTACCCTGAGATTTTGCCACAGGTTTCATGATCCAGATAGAACCAGGATACTTCTTGAACTCATCCACAAACATGTGATACTCTGACTGCAAGCAAAGGGTAAGAATCATACCAAACATATCAAAGTACAAGGCTTAAATTGTAATCATAATGTGATATACACTATACAAGAACCAACAAAAAAACTGTTATTGGAATCATTAAAGATGAGGTGAGGAAAAAAAAGTGTATTGTGAGAGAAAGGTGATCTATGAAAAAACATTTGAAGTATATGCATAATAAACAACAATTTTCATCCACCGTGGAAAACACTGAATAAAATTTAACATAACAACTGTATTATGTCTAAATCTTTTCATATAATTATACATTCNAGAACCAGGATACTTCTTGAACTCATCCACAAACATGTGATACTCTGACTGCAAGCAAAGGGTAAGAATCATACAAATCATTTCAACAGGACTTCAATTTGTAATCATAATGTGATATACCGGTACACTATACAAGAACCAAAACAAAATTATTATTGGAATCATTAAAGATGATGCAAGGAAAAAAGAGTGTATTATGAGAGAAAGATGATGAAGAAACACTTGAAGTATATGCAAAATGAACAACAATTTTCATCCACCTTGGAAAACATTGAAATAACTGTTTAAACTGTCTAAATCTTTTCAATGCAAGATAAGCATGGACTTTCTATATAATTATACATTCCTGAACAGTATTTGCTTAAAGAAAAATGTATTAGAACTGTTTTAGCAGGCTAATTCTATGACCACAAAAAATATAAATACAGCCATGCTGAACCTTAAGTACTTGTGATCCAATTAACTATTTGCAAATGGTTTAATCTGGATAAAAGTAGTGTGCATAAGTTATCTTCTTTTTTTTCTGCAGTTCAAAGGTAACTTAATGGAAACTTACAGGGAGTTCATAGGTCATAGGGAAGAAGTCACATTTTGAAGCCTCTATTTTGCCAGCTTCTCTCTCCAGCATCTTACGATGTCTCTTCAGGTTCTTCACCATCAAGTTCTTTCTTGTTAGCTGTAGTTTAGAGAGAGAATAGAGGATGAGAGAGAGAGAGAGAGGGAGGGAGAGAGAGGATGAGGAAGAGAGAAGATAGAAATAGAAGGGGAGTGAGGGAGGTAGAGAGGTATTAAACAAAAAGATCTGTGCAGATTGTTGTTTATTAAATTGTGCAATATGGCTTGACACAATGTGACCTAGCTAGCTGTCATATGTTGATTTGATCTTTATAGATCACTAGCATCTGCTTGAGATTTCTAGTCACACTCATTGTTAAAATTGAGCAAATTGTCAGGTTTTCGCAAATGAGCATTCATCTTGTAAACAGTATATACAATACCTGACATTATCATAATCATCTTCTTCAATAGGATGGACCAATTGGAGTAGACCTGCTTTAGACGGCTATAACCTTGACAGTCAAATATGTTCATCTCCAAATAAAATGTTATAAGCTTGCAGTTCGAGACAAGTTACCCTTTCTAAATATTAGACAAAATTATGCCTTAAACTGTTCACAAACTGAAGATCACATTTTAAATCCCGTTGGTGGCTATATATAACTGCAAACAAAAATACAAGTACGGTTCTCTGGGGGATACTTGTTATAATCATAACATTTTTCTTCAAATGTACGAAAGTAGATCTCCCTCATGTTTCACCAAGTCTCTTTATTTCATATAAATTTGATCTATTTCATTATAATATCAAATCAACTATTTCAAAACCTATCATATTTGCTGACATATCCACTGGCAACGTTGGTATATTTTCTCACCTCATAATGGTTACGGAAATGGTTGATGCGGACATGGTCCTCCATGAAGCATTGATCAAAGTACTCCTTCATCCAACCTCGATCCGCCCAGAAGATATCAAAATCATTGTCTTCTCTATGCAAACATACACGTACATATATATTTAACCTCTTCTGTGTCACCAAGTTTTTTTGTTTGATTTATTTTGATTTTTATCATGGACAACCTTTTCAGTATCGTTCAGACATGAGGTAGTGAACAGTATTTTTGTTCATGATGACATACATGTAAAGCATAACACGTTTCACATTTCTGTCTTTTGTAACCTTGAGTAAAGTGAATATGCATTCTAGGGAGGTTGCTCGCTGTTCGCAGTTGCCATTTATTTACATGTTAAAAAGTTGTGTGTTTTTAACTTTTTTTTGGGGGGGGGGCTGTTTGCCATGTCATTTCTCAATGAGCCTCTGGTGTGGAATTTTGATTTTGATTTTTTTAATAATTTTGTTGTGTATTTGGTTGTTTTTTTTATTGTCTAATTGCCCATAGAATAAGTTCTATGGTCTGTAGACTACAAATTCACTTAAACCCGACTCTGGGGCTAAAATCAGGATTAACAATTTTTGACCTCAGACTAGCTGCTTCCGGCTTTGTGAATCCTGATTTTGGACGACGACGTCTAATTAACCAAGCATCTTGTTAACATTTCAGTAGAATATGGGACCATGTGAATATATTTCACAATAAGGGAATCCGTTTATGCTTAGAGAGGGTAAAACATGGCCATTTCTAGCCAACACACATTGTTCACCACTCAAATTCTTTGGCAGACTTCTCCTCCCATGACACAGAAGAGGTTAATGCACTCAAAAGTAAATGACAGAAAAGAGCATAAATTCTACTTTTAAAATATGATAAAAAATTTTCACACAATTTCCAAAATTATTTGAAAACAATTTCTGGTAAATCAGAAAGTCTTCAAATGGGTATCTCCAAAGATTAAATTAGAATACTTGGTTTTAGTTTCACCCATGAATGACCAATGCAATGTGCAAGTAAAACTAATAAGAGTCATACAATACACACCGTAAAAATATTGTGAAAGATAAATTGTTAAAGCTGCATTTACCAGAAACATATATGTGCAGGCTATGCTAGCGGACTATAGTTATCTCTCTTTTTTCCCCTTTTTTTCTAAAGGAAAGGGGGGGGGGGTAACACAAGGAAGGAAAGGAGGTCGCTGTAAAAAACTGTGCCTTTGGACACTAAACTCTTCATGCAGGTAGAGGGTGGGGTTGATTTAAATTTCTAAACAGCATGGGTAAAATCACACAAGAAAAATTCTGAAGGCTTCTCACCATCACCTTTTTTCAAAGTTGGTTGATGTGATTGTGAATGGCAACACATCAACTTTTAAAGTGAAATTTATGCTCCTTTTCGCCACATATTCTGTTTGAATCTTTCAATGTCCAAAGAACAACTTTCTAACCTCAAAGTGATTTCTAAAGTGGTTTATCCTGATGTGCTCCTTGAAGTAGTTGCGGTCAAAGTGTTCCTTCATCCATCCCACATCAACCCAATTGAAATCAACCTCACCCTCACTGCAATGATAGAGAGAGCAATCACAGATGGGTGACCAAGGCCATGTCTTATAGAGAGCTGCAAATCCACCACAAGTCTTCCAATCAACAGCAAATTTACAATACCTTTTCTTTCAATTATGCAGTACGTCGCAAACATTTTCACGTTGCGATGGATATTCAAGCTAAAATGCAACTCTTGATAAGACAGGCACTGAAGGAACAGATGGTCAAAAAAGAGATTGAGGTGTTTTGAAGGAGGGTGAAGGCATACTGTAAATTCCAGAAGCTTTTACTGTCAAGAACTTATAGGTGGACTTTATGAGTGCCAACAAATTTTATCCTGGAAAAGGGACTTTTTTGGTAAAAGTGTCTGGTTTTACAGTAACACAAAAATAAGGAAGAGGCTCAAAAAAGGGGAAAGATTGAGGAGACATGCAAGATCAAAAACGCAAAAATGGAAATGTCATTGACAGAAGAATAAAAAGCAACCTAGAACATTCAGTGCAAATGATTTAGCAATTAAGTCCTGCGACCAATATTATTTAATGTACCAAAATCCAGGAAGCCCATATTGCCCAATAAAGAGGGAAGGAAATTTCCAGACTGCAACCCACCCACTTAATTGCTCCTATCAAGAATCTAATATCATCTTCCCAGTTATGTACATAGGTTGGAATACTAATAACTATATGCATGATGGCAGCTATTAACACACAAACAGGCAGCAGCATGCAGATGCAAGAATTAAAGG
Organism: Hemicentrotus pulcherrimus; assembly: GCA_003118195.1. Classification (NCBI taxonomy): domain Eukaryota; kingdom Metazoa; phylum Echinodermata; class Echinoidea; order Camarodonta; family Strongylocentrotidae; genus Hemicentrotus; species Hemicentrotus pulcherrimus. The sequence goes on along the minus strand of BEXV01000194.1, from coordinate 198,919 downwards.
GAACCTCACCCAAATGAAAAAGTGTTCCAGTGTGTATGCTGAAAATTAGTTTTTATTCCTGTCTAGTGATATATTCCTTACCAAAATGTACAAATGAAGATATTTTTGGCATGAAGTAATACCATAAAATGACCATTATCGTGATAATGTGACATACTAGGGGAACTTGTACATGTATCATGCACCAAGCTTTAGTTGGCGAGATTTTATAATTCGATAACAAGACCTATTTACTTTTCAATGAGGGAAAATCATAGCTGAGAAGGTAATGTAATATTTGGAGAAATATATATATAATACACTCACACTCTTCGGTGGGGAATCTTGTAGATTAACAGGCAAGAATACAATAAATCTCTCAGAATAATTAAAGTTATTTTTTGGGATGAGGTTTCCTTTTCAAACAAAAAGCTAGGTGCAAACTCTCAAAGTGCAGTAGAAAGAGAGAGAAAGAATGCAAGGTGATCATCGTTACTTGATGGGAGTGCATTCTTGAACACTTCATTGCAAACAGCAATAATTTCTGATGACAACCACGAAGCCCCTTTTTTCACTGGGAGTGGCAAGGCAAATCATGAAAGGAATCATGGCCCCAATTAAGAGCAATTGTTATCATTTTCATATATATCGTAATTTATGAACAAAAAGCTTATATTTATTGCCTTGTAGAAGCGAGAGAACTTCCAGTTTTTGCAAAATTGTACCCAATTGCAAAATCTGATTTCCATCATAATATTGCATTGAAGAATCTTTCATGAAAATCCAGTTAAAGGTATCTAAAATTTGCACTTGTTAACACAAGGATACATACTTTATGATCTTGTTCTCTCACTATCTTAATATCTCTGGTACCGTAAAGTGCCCACACAATGACTGGACCTACACCACGGCTCTCTCAGGAATTATACTTACTCTCGAACCTCTGCCCATCCTTTAGATCGCAACACATCTATGATGGTATTTTGTAGAGAACATTTGAAGCGAATAGGTCTGTCTCTGCAAATTGATGATGAAATGGAGAGGAATTATGAATGTTCAACTGTTGATTGACTAATTGTGATATACTTCAAAACCAACCCGGCACATTGACCATTATCAAAAAGAAACTCTAAAAAGTCAGATTACCTTCAGCTTTGCATCTCTGTGAATTCAAATTGTGTCTGTAGAATTTGAATATTTTCCAAGCATCAAAGGGATAGCTGAGTTCTTGTTTCAGACCGCAAATGCCTTCATAGTGCATGGTTATTACTCCTATAATTATTAATGAAATTTCTAGTACTCTTTCAGGACCTAAAATTGCTATGAAGGTAATTTTAGACCCCAAAATATGTGAAATTTAGCCAATACGTTCATACCAATTTAGCTCCACTTTCAAAAAAGTATGGTGACTGTTAATTAATGAATTCATTAATAATTACAATACATGGCCGACTGGTTTTGCGTATTATAACCAACAACAAAAAGCCAACATCGGCATTAATTGAGAAAAAAATGTATAAGGCGCTATCTGTTTTTTTTTTCAACAGCTGGTTCAAATTATCGCAGATTAGTGGGGCACCAGAAATATTAGAATATGTTATGTTTATGTATATTTCAGCCATCTCTGAACCAATTTTGATCAAATAAAGATGATTTTGTCATTTAAACTGCATGTTCTTTCAACTTTGACACACAGTTTTGCATTATCTCACAAAAAAAATTATTGTGTGCCTTCTGCAACAAAACTTAACTATCCCTTGGAGCAACAAAGTACTTGAAGAAAATGTTGTAATAATCTAGATCTATATATTAGAACAGAAGGTGCCCCCATATTCATGATTTCTATAAACTCTTGAGAACAGTTCACTAATAGCCTCAGTCTATCTGGATACAAATAAGGGAAAATATGTTCGTTCTTACCCTATACCTCGTGTTCGCTGGGCTGTATACCTGTACGACTGATTTACCTGAAAATAGAATGATTTTAAAAAAGAAGAAGAAAAAAAAAAGGCTGGTGATAGATTTCTATATGTCTTCCAAAGTTTAGAGTACAATAATACTGGTGGGGCCTTACAAGAAGGTTGCAATCAATTGCAAATCTCCAAAATCAAGCGTAAGTCGATCTTGTGATTAATTGCAAATTTGCAATTGATCGCAACTCAACTCAAGTCTAAACAGAGAGAGAGAGAGAGAGAGAGAGAG
>BEXV01000194.1:172529-194813 GCA_003118195.1 Hemicentrotus pulcherrimus | reverse complement strand
TTAAAAAGCTGAATATAAACATTAAATCACAAATCATTAAACTATAACATATAATTAAAAGATATAAAAATGTTACACATCGTTGTCCATAGTTGATCCATAGTCTTTTCTTCGGATACCAGATACCTTTGGGGGCCTATGTGCATTATTATTCACTCTCTAATTACTTCCTTCAAATTATATTTTTGATATCAAATCAATTATATAACGAGTATTTATGAGACTCTAGCATAAAACTGTCTAAAAAAAGGTATTTTTCCTAAAATTCGTCGTCACATAAAACTAGAAAGTACGTATTGATAAACTATCACATTACGGTATCCTTCAACTACCTTTTGATTGGACTGTCAAGAAAAAAAACACTCACCGGTTTTTCTTCAATTTAAGCATCTTTACAGAAATATTCAAATCGTTCAATGATCTTCATTTGATAATGACACCATTTTTTTTTATTAGACTAATTATTTTAGGAGAATATATAGGTCTATGTGTATCTTTTTGAACAATTTTAGCCCCAAAACATGTTTTTGGTTATTCGTGATAAATCAAATGGATCGTGACGAAGACTATGTTCTTGAGCCGCTAGCGTTGATATCTTGTCTGTCATGGCTTCGTGAAACGGTTTATCCACTTCATGACATCTCTGTAGGTCGCCGACAAAGTTATGACTGTCATGGAGTTGGTTTCGAGAAACGGCCCCCTGGTTTCTAGTGGGGCTTTGCAAGAAAGTTGATTGCAAATAGATCTCTAGCCTAGCCGCAGGCTAGATCTCTCGATTGCAAATACTAGGCTAGCCAAATATCATCAGTCGCAAATTTTTTAACTTCATCAATCGCGACTCTCTTGCCTGGCTTGCAACGCCCCACTATTCATTAATGCTGTGTAATCAGTGAACACGCATTCCAATCTTCATTCAATACATCCACATACTCATAACCCTAGACCTAGTCTAGATTCTAAACCATAAATTAATTAGATCTAGATCTAGGTCTAGACTAGGTCTAGACAACTGCTTCATCATTCATGATACATCTATATCTATACACAAATTTTAGTACGTGGGACTGAAATTAGCGTAACCTGGCAACCTGACGCTTGACGCCACAAACTAAGATCATTTTATGTAGATCTACGTTGCATTTAGTTTCTTGTAGTTCATATGCTACGAAATTAGGAAAAACTATTCTTACCTTTGGATTTTTATTCATTGTAATGCAATAATCGTCAAGGGTCTGGAAAAATCATCGGAAACAGCAGTTCGGAATCGAATCAGGGACACGGGGAAATTTGAACTAACCGGAAGTAGCTAGTCCTAACGATAACATATGATTGATTGAGAAGCTATCGCGATGCGAAGCCTGCCTAGCCTCCCTCCCGCCCGCGTTATTTCTTTTGTGTTTCACAGATTGGGGTTATATTAGTTGCGTGTTGAGCCTATGGGGAAGTTTAGGGTTAGGGTAAGGGTTAGGGTTAAATCAAGACCCCTTAAAAAAAAGCCCCAATCTGTGCCGCAGAAGAAAATAACGCTACCCGGCTATGCTAGGCTGCCGATTTCGGCGCTCACAGCATTTAAGGAATTCCTTCCTTNGGGGGGGGTTCAACCCCCACACCCCCCCCCCTGAGTACGCGCCTGAATGTGTTAGTAATGTTTCATTGAGTAAATTGTCTTTGCCAAACTTGTATAGGAATATGCTGGAAGAATTGGGTCGCTATGAAGGAAGTTTTTGCTTAAAAAGGAAACATGACTGTAAAAAGAATGAAATTATTTTTAACAATAAATTTATTCGTTTTCACGGACATATACTTTGAAGAAAAATATAAATTACATCACAAGTCATAGTCGATGGTAAAGTTAAAATTAAATCAACTAGCGCTTTTCTATGGATGAGGTTGAATGAAGTAGAAATAATTCAACATCATCAGCTATTCAAAAGTATTCCATTGAGATGGAAAGGTCTTTTGAAGAAAAATGGTTCATCTAGGGATTATGATATAAATTTGGAATTTGTATCGAGAGAATAGACACAAAAAATCTCTCAAGCCCATATGAACATGTTTTGTAAACAGTTTATGAAAATGCACTTTTGTTTTTCTTTTGCAATTTATGATATGAATGTACAGTGCATCCTGTTTTGTTATGAAGAATATATACAATTTGTTTTAATATGAATGATTTTTACAATATGTATTGGTCGATAGAAAATAATGAGAAATATCTTCTTCTTTTCTAATTAAAAAAGATGCATCCGCCTCTCCAAATAGAGGTGCTGTTAACCGGTCTGTGTTATTTTCAATTTAAAAAGAGAAACATTGATTGTTATCTGGGACCATGTTTTTATCATAAATTGGACAAATTAAATGAACTCTATATAGGAAAAGAGGAAGCATATGAGATGATTTGGACTTTGTCATTTAGGCCTACACAGACAATAAGAGAAAGAAAGAAAAACAAAATCACTACTATCTTTATTATAAGGTTAAATAGCTAAAACCAATCAACGTAAACCTAAAAAAAAACATATGCTCGGTTAACAAAAAAAATGTTTTGAACTCGTGCCTAACGATTCCGTGTTCGGTCTTGTCCCCATTTTCACGTTCCTGTCTCTCATTCTCTCTCTCTCCCTCTCTCTCTCTCTCTCTCTATCCCTCTCTCTCTCTCTATCTCTCTCTCTCTCCCTCCCTCTCTCTCTCTCTCCCTGTTTCTTTGACTCTCTCTGTCTCTGTATCTCTCTCCGTCTCTCTTTCTTTCTCTCCCTCTCCCCCCTTCTCTCTCTCTCCGAATATAAATATCACATTTATAACAAAATTATCATGAATATATACTTCATCACAGTATAATACAAAACGACACCAGACATGATTGTCATATCATTAAGGTTTTTATTTACACTATTCTGTATTTACAAATCTCTTGATTACAATATTGCATATACAACGTTTCATAATACTGATATTTATTTGTTTTGCATCAATAAAGAAATAGTCAAATACCATTCATTGGATTTGAGGAAGAGCAACATAATGCATGTATGTGTAAAGAATGTATAAAGCACTTATGGTGATATGAAAATGTACTATATAAGTTTGGGGGTTGTAACGGCATACACCTTTTCAAAATGTTTGGAAAACATATATTCATGTATTTAATATCTTCCTCGAAAATCTAATTCAGATTTTTTTCCTTCATATTTCCGTTTTCGAATCGCTTGCACTCATAAACAAGTGGAGGCAAATTTGTTTCCTAACGTACACAGTAAATATAGAAAATTTTTCCTGAAACATTCCAATATTCTTTTTCCAAGCAAGATAGGTGTAAAACTTAGCTGAACAACTCACTCTTCCCCCTCAAAGTTATCTAGACCCTTTAATAGATGACGCAGAATTATGTTTTCATATGGTTTGAATGTTTCAGGTAGGCGAATACGTCAATCAAACAAATATTTAAAGAAGATAATAAATGCAGACATTTTATTTGACTGAAAATGACGTGAACTGAATAGTTCTTTCCGATAAATTATTGCATATTTTAACAACTTTTTATAGTAATTTTACTAGGCCTTTTGTCCAATTATTGCTTGAAGTAAATGTTTTTCATTTCTACCAACAATAACTTGAACATTGTTGATTATTGTTCATTTCATTGTTGGATCAGAGTGCCCATTTCATTGGCAGAATGAATATCTTTAAAAAGATGTTATTTTCAATCTAGAGCAACACGTGTGCGTTTGAAGTCTATCATATTCATTCTGGTCAGACATAACTTATGCACCCTGGATTCACTATCGAAAAAGGGCATACAACATAACTTTGAAGAACTAAATTTCCACCGTGTTAAATATAGGTAATTATAATTTGAATTTACAAGTGATAAAGTGCAGCATAGCATGTTGATTGAAATGCGTGATTAAATAGAATTAGGTTACACGCCATAGATATATATGCGATCGTTGACGAAAGAATTAAGGGGAATAATGAAAAGGCATAAGGCCTTTTTATTTTTAGACCTGATTATCAGAGTCATATCAAATATTGATGAAAAGTAAGAAACAAGTAGGTACACAAGTGGATAAAATTGTTCTAGCCTGAATCTCATTATAAAGATACGATTGTCAATACGCAATGAAAAAACATCTTTATCATGATTATGAATTAAATCACTCGAACGCATAATGCTATCGAAATCTGGCAAAAAATGATTATCAATATAACAGTATGAAATAGTGCATTTTCATTGTGATGTAATCATTTTACTTGGAACGGCAGCGGGAATACAATACTGTAGAATGCGGGACTTTATGTCATTCCGGATGAAGGTGGGTTTGATACCATTTCTTTTTGCAGGAGGAAGGGCGAGTTCATCTCGATCCCTGATTGGAAGAACGAATCCTGGATGCACCATGGCGGGGTGTGGGATCGCAGGATGAGGTAAGAGCGATTGGTGTGGTATAAGGTGCGGAAGCTGCACCGTGGATTGGGTGTGGTCGTGGTGATGGGGGTGATGAGGTATGATAGAAGGGTGAAGAGGAATGGGTGGTCTCTGGTGCTGGGGGAATTGATGCCCCCCTCGGAGGGTGAGGAAGGGTAGCGCCCATCGTGCCAGCGGAAGGTTGGTGTTCGCCAGTGGATGATGAGGAGGAATAGATGGATGGCGAGGAGGAATGGATGGATGACGGGCTGGAAGAAACGTCGGTGAGGGCGGCATTTCGACGACTGGTTTGGCCGCTTCGGGTAGAGAATGTTGCTGTAATAATCTCAGTGCCTGTGAATGATAGAATAATGGGAAAAGGATCGGTTAAGAATTTTCTTCTTAAAAACGAATGCAATTTATAGGCAAAAACGTATAGTAATTATATTTAAACGTCTTTGAGTAAGAGTAATGTCCTACGCGCACACAATAGAGTCCATTATTTTTGGTCATGAAGATTTTTTTTTTTTTTTAATCGTTAAGGATCCGACGTGTCAGAGGCGTTTCATTGGTCAAAGTTTTGAAGGGATGACTATCATCGTGAGGGAAGGGGTGGGGGCACCGACTTCCTTAAATGATGAAATGTGAGCAAATAAGTTTATAGAAGGAAATATATGGTGTGGTGATATCATCTTCTCACATTTCATTCCCTCTCCCTTTGTTTTTGTTTACCCCCCCNTATTTCTTTGTAGCTAATTACTAGTGAGAATGGGAGAATGTGTTCAAATGTATTTGCAGTACGGATGAGAGAGTTCCAGGTACTTGATGAAGATGATAGGAAAACGTCAGGACGTGTAAAGTAGAAAGGCACATAGAAAGATCAAACAATTCATCATGAAAATGGGGAGAAAAATCAATTAGGTATGTCAGGTGGTAACATCTGGAACACTTTTAACAACATCTGTAAACAGTGATGTCACAAAGTCGTTGTGAGAGTTTTAAGCACATGACGGTAAACAATTAAATGTGTTACTTCTGTCAACATGGCTGCATCTATTTGTAGCCGCTCAATTGGAAGAATCGATTTTGTGAATTTTTGGACAGAGGCTCATTCTGACCTTGTCTCATCGTAAAGCAGATAAGACGTTATTGTCAAACTGCAATCTAACAAAATGACATTTTGAGCGTAAGAAAATTGCTCATTGAGTCGTTCTGTCTAGCAATTCTGATCGCCTTTCACTTTATTGATTTACATACAAGAATGCAAACAACGTATCTACGGAGAGATTAAATTAATGATTATATTCCGGGTTGGGATTTGGAAAGTGTATCCACCTCCTAGCTCCTTCTCCTTTAATGCACTTGTCATTCTGTATGTATAATTACCTAATTCTGCGATGACGGTACAATATAACACTTAACTCTACTTTTTTTTTCTAATTTGAATCAATAGCATGTTTTCTTTATTTAGTTGATCGCTGTGTAAAAACAACAAACAAACAAAATAATGTAGGGTATGTAATTAACGATTGTTTCAAAGACTATTGGTTCTCGATTGTACCCATGGTAAACACCTGGTATATCGCCCTAATAGGCGTGCAGGTGTAATGGGATGAATGAAAACTCGATCGAATAGCGTGACTGAAGTACTATCGAGTGGACCAATGGTATTGATCGAGTAATTGTTGGGTATTGATTGTCAGTTACAGGATTATTGTTAGTGGTCGTGTCCCACCGTTTCATTTGAAACGGTGAAAAATGTGTGTGTGTGTGTGTGTGTATGTGTGTGTGTGTGTGTGTGTGTGTGTGTGTTCGTGGGAGAAGGCTTCTGTCTTACAGCCTGGATGTATGCATCAGTTGACCGATAATTACGTATGATATAAAACTTTGAATGTAGCCGTACATAAATGATGCGAATTATTTCAAACAAAGTGAATTGTCCTTCTTAAAATAAACTTTGCCGAAAAAATGTTGGTACCGGGGAACAGCGAAAGTGATGGCAGAAAAACGTTGAAGACAACACATGCAAAATGTTGTGAGGGTATTTCATTCCTTTTGAAATAGCTTTTTTTTAAACGTTTATTGATAACAAAAAGAAGTAAAGAATATGATAATGGTAAGTAAAAGAGCCTACAAAACAAAGAAAATATGTCAGATGAAAGCAAACGAAAAATACATACAGAAAAGAGTCTACTGTGAGGAGCATGTGAGGCAGATGCACCCCCTGTTTTATGCTGACATGCAGCCTCGATGATAGACGTAAATTACTTCTTCTTCACAGAAAACTCTAATCAACCAACAAACGAAAGTGTTGCAAAATTATGAAATAAAGGGGAAATAAATTGGTAACAGTATGTGGATGCACGAAAGTGGGAGTATTTTGGAGTGTGCGTTATGTGTGTTTGTTTTAGGGGTTTGGGGTTTTTAGGGGGAGGGGGGGGTTAAGGAGGAGAGGGAGATTGAGGTATTTTATGTTATATTTTTCCATTCTTTCATTTTGGGTCATATTTATTATGCTATACATGATTCGGGGGTAACGCTCATTTAACAAGAGAAGCGCCTCCTTGTTGCAAATCTGTAGCCATAAAGACCATCGAAGGGTTAACGAAATTATTTTTTGAATCATAATTAGAGGGTAGGGATTTGTACAATTATCCCTGAATATGTTCTAAACTTGGATTTGATTAATTTTACACTCCTTTCAACTCCTTCGCTGCAACATGGCGGCCTGTACCACCGGTCTCCTCATTCCAATGGTACTTCCATAAGTTTATTTTTATTTCTCACAAATTGAAAATAGATGACGACAACCTGCTTATCCAATTACCCAGTAGCCTTGATGTCAGTATAGAGATGGAGAATGGCTCAAGTATGACGATTCTTCATCGATTCGGTCATCTTTTAATTCAGGAGATTTTACAAACGGGTGGGTGCGCATGGTTTCACTCTATTATCCTTCAAATTGTTCGCGGCTACTTTGATATAGAAAGAGTCGATATCTATTAGCAATGGGATGAGAGTAGGAAACATAGTTATTTATTTTCAACAACGAAAATAAAATATATTTATAGTTGCTTAATAAATTCACTTATTATGTAAATACCAATTTCTTCCTCCTCTAAACACCTTTCCCCAATACATTTATCCTTCACTGCCCCTCTCTCTCTCTCTCTCTCTCTCTCTCTCACTCCTTTATATTGTATGACTATGATCTATCTATATATATATATATATAGAGAGAGAGAGAGAGAGAGGGGGATATGTAATAATTGTTTGTTTTACTTTGTAGTCTCCATGCAAAATAGCCATTGGGCTGCCATGTTGATTTTTTTCCATTCAATTCAATAGAATTATAATGGCACTGGTATATCAACGCCCCCCCCCCTCCCACAAAGAAATCCCCCAAATTCACATAATATCCTTAATTTTTTTTTGGTGGAAACCCAATCGTTTAATGCATGAAATACTCCTACTTCTCTCGTTTCCTTCTCGAAATATTGTAGGCCCATTCATTTTTACAAATATCAGATTGCAGTCGTAAAGTGCTCGGTTGGCTTTGCAAGCATGTTGTGGTGGAACAAAATGTTACATTTACGTAATACTAGTAGGCCCTCCATCTAACAAGTCTCCGTCTTTTGACGAACATGATGATTTAAGGAGAAGAAACTGAGACGAACGTGACAGCCTATTTTTGCAATCTCCACAAAGCTATTCATCTTGCTTTAGCTAAATCCTGAGTGGCGTGACCTTTTTGGTACAGTGGATAAGGCAACGATGAAGTGGTCATCGAATAACACACTACTTTAGAATTCAAGAACACGAAGAGGTTTTTCTTAATACATGTCACGAACACTTCAGTCATTGATTTCAACTTATGATCCGCAGGTTGGAGAAATCGATGAGTCCGTTTTTATTAAGAAAGAAAAGCTGGGGAACCAATTTTGTATTATTTGTTTGGACATTTCTAAGACTGGGTAGCAATAGATGACTATTTTTAGAATTAAAACGTGTATTCTGGAGAGGAAATGGATAGGTAGTTAGACAAAGGGATAGTTTGAGAGCGAGAAAGAAGATAGAAATTAAGGGATAAAGAGAAAAGGAGGAGAACTGGAAGGATAAAAATAGATAAAGATAGAACAAGTTTGCGGACATGCAAGATATTTTAACATATTCTTCATTTAACTCAGAAAAAGACAAATGTGTGTGTTGTTTATTTTGGGGGAGAGGGTGGAATGTTGCCTATCCCCGATAAAAAGTTGTATCGATATTCTTAATCATTTGCCTTCAAGGAGGAGCTCTAGATATTCTAAAGATAGGTTTTCAAGGAATCATTGAACACATTCAATTTATCGATTGTTATTAACATGCATTGTCTTGTCTTGTTTCGAAATGTGAAGAATTTCCATTTTCTATAATTGTTTTCTTTGCTCCTCTGGCGACTGCGGTTTCAGCCATGTCATAACAGAATCTGTTAATCTTTTTAATAAATGAAATCCGATCTTCTATATTCCATTCCATTCTTAAACATGCTGTCACGTGATATCTCATCTTCACCGCATAGCGCTTCTAAAACTAATCTTAGAATAACTTCTCTATTTTTTTGTTGTTTGTGATTCCGGGAGACGTTATGGCATGATACCGCTGTTCAATTCGATGTGTCTTTTTGCGGTGTCCCTGGATTAGTGCTTGATTTTCTGTCTGGAAACCGCGAAATGTAACGCCAGACTGGTGAATGAATGAATGCTAAAATCTATACCGTAATGCTAATGTGTCAAAACCGAATTTGGTCCAAATGACAAAGACAAAAAAATGGCTTTAGCCATAAAACTTTGTGACAAAATACTTGCAATGTTAAATTAGGAAAGTTATGATCGTGTAGAAGAAAACATTTTATGATAACAGTGCAACGAATAACATGGATTATCTCATGTTTAGCTAAGAATTAACGATAGTTATCTGAAAGGGGGGACAATCTACAAACGATTTTGAGATGGGATGACGCACAAAATTAATGGGTACCGTGGTTTCAATTTGTTATATCAATGAACGGCTCAGTTTAATGTTACAAGTATTTTCTGGCTCCAGACAAACTATTTTCTATAGAAAGAAATTTGATAAGTATTGTTTTCAAAATATATTGTTTTCAAAACTAACGATTTTTGCTTTATTTTCGCCTTGTCAATTTACTATCTTCCATCCACTTCTATAGGGTAGCAATTTACAAATTGAGATTGATGAAAACTTGTGCTGTTCTTAATGTAAAAAAAAACCTAATCTCGTGAAATAAATCCCTTGTTTATCATGCTTACGGTCCTATGTCTAGTTTTAAATGTGGATTATGATCTACTGTAATTATTGTACATTTGCAGTTTGAAACTTTCTCTTGATGTGATAATCTCAATACACATTGTATTGAAGTGAATTGAATTTGATTTAACTACATTTACGTTTAATTCGAATGGAGCACGCTTTTTTTAAAAAGGCAATTCGTGTGTGTGGGGGGGGGGGCGGGATATTTCAGAATAGCACTTGTGAGATGTATGAATGATAATTTTGGATCCGTAAGATAATGTAAAATATTCGAATGAAGACATCACAACAAAGAACCTGTTCTTGGAGAGCAAATGGAATAATTAATCGCGTTATAATTATGTCATATAGGTGATACACAAATTGCCGGGGGCAAGTGCCCCTGTACGCCGCCCCGTCTCCGCATAAACGACAGGCACGCATCAAGACCACACATTTAGAGATCGGTAATCAATGACATCACCTGCAACGGATGAGCTTTGAATATGTGCCAATCCCCAAAAATACCTCCCAAGTGATTTCGAATGTTTCATTCCTATGAATGTCGTCTTTTAAACTGTTCTTGGTATTTTCAAAGGTATTTTCGTTAAGCTATAGTCACTGTAATCCGCAATTGACTATCGACTTTTCACGAATTCGTTTTATGTTAGTCCATGTGGAATAAACCAATTTGAAGCTTCGTACACACAGGGTTAATCTATTAATAACCAATTTGATACCTTTCAAGAGGAGTTTGGCGAGGACAAAATTATTTACGAGCATAAATTTTTAACTATTATCATATAAGATGAACAAAAAGGAGAAAAATCTATGTAATCTTTTTTCTCACAGTTTCATGTTTGTGGGGGTAAATTAGAGTGATGTTTATTTTGAATAGCTGTCAAATAATGATGTTTTAAAGAGAACATGCGCTTTCTTGAAGGTTTGAGCTGTTGCTAATCCTTAAATGGATATGGTATTGGGAGTAAATTACATGATGTACCTTGGTTGTTGGATTTGTTACTCTTAACGGCCACGTTAAGAGTAACAAATCCAACAGTGGTTATTGCGTTGAAAGAATATGTCTTTTACATTTTATTTTAAGATTTAGTATACATGAATCTATCTAAATGGCATGTCTCTCATAAGAAAATATGTAAAGAGAGGTAGAAAAGGAGAAAGTGAAAGAGAGAGAGAGAGAGAGAGAGAAAGAGAGGATATGATTTATAAACTCGTGCTTTCTCCGAAACGAGATGCAATAACATTATTTAGTGTCGCACTTATTGGATAAATAAAATATAAACATGTACTAGAAGATAATATTGTTAAACCCACATTGAATATTTTTTTTCGAAATAATTCGCTAAAGCCCTGTAATTCAACTGTACAACTGATTGTTTATGTCAATTCCCTGGAAATGGGATACATTATTAGCCCGCTACCCATACACCCACGGTAAAGGACTCCCTGTCCCCCAGTAATTATTTTTGAACTAGTAACAATTTCAGTTTCTCTGATGTGTAGGTGACATTGACATGTTCTTCCTGCCAATATCATCTTTTCATAATAATGATGAATAATAATAAAAACGGTGCTTATAAAGCGCCTACAACCGAAGTCTCTAAGCGCTATAACGATCAAAATAAAATGATAAACAATACCAAGTGATTATCAACGACAAATAAATTTTTTGAGAACGGTGCCTAATTGTGAAACTTTACCAACAAATTACTATTGAGGGAATCAGCCCCTCCCCCTCCCCCTTCCCATTCTAGAGTGCTAGTGGTTACCTTGTTGTCCAGCCACTTTTCAGCGTGAGGTAAGGCGATGTGTGGAGGGCGCTCTACGTTTTTCCTCACATCAACATCTCCCGTCACGTCTCTCCATTCTCGGCGGGCTTTCTTTTGATCTGGGGAATTAAACAAAAATCATAATGAAAGTACAAATGAAAAAGTTAGAAAAGCGTATCGATTTGGATTTATTGCAAGGACATCGGAACAAAACTTCTTCTGTTCGGGTTTTCTTCCAATGATGATGTTAGCCAATGAAGCGATTACAAACCCATATCATAAGAAGATAATGGGCTATGGATTTCGCTTAATGAAGGATAAAAGCGACCTCGAAAGAAAATCGTTTTGTAAGATGCTTTCTTCGTATGAAACGCTGTCCTAAAACGTTCCATTTTCGGTGATATAAGGTCGATATGTGACCGTCCACTGTGACCGTTTGTATGAATGCCGTCACAGTTGTAATGACTCTTAATAATGCCAGCATATAGGCATAAACATATGACCAGGACTGCCAACTCATTTCCCGCTGTTTCCATAATCTTGTAAAATCGAAGTCATTTCCCGACGAAAGGGGATTGATAAATCACTTTCACACTGGATATTAGGGACTGAGCTGATCATAAATACCAAATTGTTCAGCTTCAAAAATCATTTACTTTGTCGGGTTGCCAAACGAAAGAGTAAATATTATGCAAGGACTAATTTTGTCAGCGATCAATACAACACAAAGTGAGCGCCGTCCTTTTAACCGATTGATTGCAATCGATCGCCAGATATCACTCGGGAATGGCGCAACGAAACATTTATTCATGCAGATGAACAACTGGCACAATTACATCCCGGGTTTTTAATGGGACTTTTAATGCATCTCGACCCCATTTACAGTATAAAGTCATTGAATTACTCGTAACGACTTCCGAAGATTATTTTCTAATGATTTCGTTCTCTACCTAATTGAGTTTTCCCTTCCAATTATATGATTTTAAAGGCTTCTCCAATATCGATATTTTGCCCTCTCATTTCGCTCTGTAGATAAGCTTTTCTCTACATCATAATGCCGAGATGATAGATGCGATTATAGATGTTGACTTCTCAAAGTGATAAAGGCAATTCTAAATGTTTTACGACACGTCACATTCAGCGGTGAACAAGCAGTTTTAGATCATTACTACGCGGGAACGTTTTAGAAAGATATGACCATATAATTTTTGTTTGTCCTCATGACAATCGCCTGTAAAAATGTAGCCGAGCCATAATTATCCACAAGATTGGGTTCGGAGAATCTATACACATTAATGGTTATCTAGGTTATTTATCTTTTTGCTCATGATTTGAAGAATAATGATACGTGATATCAGCTAAAGTGTAAAATCATACCCAAATAAAGCAAACTTACAAGGGAATGAAAATTTCATTATGTTCAGGTTAACGGTTTATTCCCTTTTTTGTTTGTGGTAAAAGTCCGAAGTAATTCCGTCAACCAGGAAAATTCAGTTCGTCGAAAAATGGGGATTATAATGATAACAATTCTTCCTTTCATGGATCAGTAGAAAGCTTAATTTTTACTTTCAAAATCTGTATACAGCTGCGCATGCATGATTCAGTTTCTTTAACAAAAAATCTCTCGTACCACAAACCAGTTAAAAACACCTGGGTTGAGAAAGGTAATTTTAGATTAACGTGACAATAATGATACATGCCCCTGGGAAGGACTCGAATCCTTGATTCACATTCTAGTGAATGAAGCACTCTACCAGAGCGCTTCCACAAGTCAGTGCGTAATACTTTAATTAATTAAAATTTGGTACGACTAATCGGTTCAAAGCGACCTATAATCGTGTCCTATTGATTCTAAAATAGTATGTTCGAATTACACAGACGGTTGCCCTGCGGGATAGTGTCTGGTGAAATATTGGATTCTGACAGATTTTGGGCCTTAATTAGCGGCATCTTTATGAAGTATTGACAGCGTTGGTCAATGTTTGTTGATTGCGATCCATTGCTAGGGAAAAGGTGATGATTTCTTAATGAATACCGAGATGAGACCGGTAGGGGATTATGTCCCTGCGCTGGGTAAAATGTTACCTTCAGTGGATTGTCCCCCTCATTGTGAATGTCCTATATTTATTTGTCGGAAGGCTGGCACAATATTGATTATATTCGATTCATGTCCGCAAGCATGTATACGATTCCATCAAAATGCAATTACATTTTAGCCTTTCATCTACCGACTTAATGATACGAACATAGATTAAGCCAGTAAGTACAGTGTATACATTATTCTCAAGGGGGGGGAAATTTTAAACTGCATATCACACCAAGAAACAAAAGTAATATTATGATATCGAATTCGAAAAAATGGAGTAAGGCCACCCAAATCATGAAATCCTTTCAAAGACATCATGGTATTTGTAATTGATATAACTTTCTAACAAAAATCTATTCAAATTTCTTCTAAGCTACACTATTTCAGTTCAACGTTATGACATAATAATCAATTTTAAAAGAAATTGACAAATAGGTTGAGAGTTGTGAGTAGAATTCAAGTTTTTGGAAAGAACGGTTAAGGTGCATACAAAAGTACGAAATATCTCATCGTCATTGTTGCAGTTTGGGCCCAAAATAGACACGAGTTCTATAGGGAACGCAATACGGGATGATGTGCCCTGGGCTTCATTTTTTAAACATATAGTGCGAATTTTAAATTGTTAGGGTTAGGGGGCGGACAAGGACTGGGAATTGGTTTGGGAATTTCGATGCCACCTGCCCACTTTAATCCTATAAGATACACAGTAACTTGCCCTCGATTAGGCTACAAAGCAAATTACCCTCAAACCAAGTATTGAGAGGTCCGTGACAAAAAATCTAAAAATTACCAAAATAAAGTCTGCCCCTGGTTGCTGATGGGTTTTAGGTTAGGTCGAAGGATTAAGATTAATTATAGAGTTTGGTTGAGCCTCATGGTCAGAGTAGGGATTTGACAGTGGAACAATAATTATTGTCGCTGGAGTATGTGTCGTAGAACCCCACTTCGCAACAGATGAAATACTGTTTCATTACCTGGTTCATCCGGACTACCCCTCTCGTCTCTGTCGATCTCCATTCTCGGTCTCTTCATCGGCTGAGATTCTCGAAGACCTAAAATATCGTCCACGGCAAAGGACGATCGTCGTGATGGAGGTGTCGTCGTTGAGACTTTGGATGGCGACGTGGACCTTCTGTCTTCGTGGTACCGTCCGAGTGATGTTGGAGATAGGCTTCCTGGCATGTGCAGACTATCAGCATCTTCGGTGTGTCGCATTGGATCATCATTCAATTTTTCTTAATAAAAAAGAGAAATGAAAATCATTATTAGCAGAAAAAGCACTGATGGTTAAACTTATGCACAAAAATGTCAATATAACATGACTTGACTGTCGGGAAGACCCGAAGTTGAACATCCAATGGATTTATTGACATTCTATTTGTGTCGAAATCCATTTTTCGAATTTCCGTCTTTCACAGTCTGTAAATGAATTTCCTTGTCGTATCTACTATGTAGGTCTACTTGCTTATTATTTTACAAGTCTATTAATCGTCAGTCGCACACTCAATCATATAAATTATAAATCAACCAACATATCCATTAATCAATGAATCAATCAAATATGCAGTCACTCAATTCGAATAAATTATCTACACCTTTTCGTAAAGTTTTCCTGGTTTGATGGTTTGTTAACAACCAATATTCTATTACATTTCTGTGTTTCATCCAACGCCCTACAAGTTAATTGAAATCAAATGTGATTTTACTTGATCAGATGTACACGGATCAAAAACCCAAACAAATTACTCCCGTGAAATTACTCGACTGGTTTCCGCTGGAGTCTAGACAAAACTGATCAAGCAATGTACATAATTTATATAGCATCCATTTTAATTTAATTATATTTTCACCAGGTCAAAAATCTGAAGACCCTAGATTCGGATGACGTCACTCACCTGTTCTCTCCTCTGGTTCGGAGGAGCAGTTTCGGAGGATCCTGTTGATGGAGCTTACACTGGGCAGGGTCTCCTTACTGCAGATCCCATCCAGGAGCAGTCGTTCTCGGATCTCCCAGGCAAACATGGAGGAGTTTTCCTGTTTGTACTGTGCGATGCGAGTCACCACAGCGGGGGTGGACACACGGGGTTTGCTCCCACCGATCGCTCCCGGTAGGATGGAGCCCGTTTCCGCAAACCTGGGTAAAAACATGCAGAGAAAAGTAACTTAAATATACCAGTTTCAATGTTGAAGTTTAAATTGCTCTAATGCGCTATGTCGTGAGCCAAACTTAGTTGATTTCATTGTTTAATTCATTAAAAACAAGAATTTATCAAAAATCCCTCCTAAACGTAAGGACTATTCGATCGAAAAGCAAGTATAGTTCATTTTCTTTATATTCTGATCAAATTTAGTAAACACTGTATTAGCATTTAAAAGAATATTCTCCTCCACTTGCATAGAAATCATCGTTAGCTGACTGTTTGCTGAGTTTTGTTGGCTGACGTAATTCTAACTCCAAATCGATGTAGGTTGTAGTTAATCAGAAACGAACGTAACTATGAACTATTCCTGTAAAATTAAACTGACCAAAGATTAGCTGGGCTAGTTCATCCGTCAATAGTTATAAATGCATTTTCAAAGTCATCCTGAGTCGCATGTCGTCATAGGGATTTTATTTTTTATTTTTTTCTAGCATTTTTTATTGTATTCATTCAGTACAAAATATTAGAAAAAACATACATCTCCATTGATTTACATAACATATCAAAATATAAAAAAGATTGTACATCCCTCAAAAAATACATAATATAGTTTAATAAACAGTACATAATGTTTTCAAATTAATTATACTGAATTAGTATTATAAATCAAAGCCTTACGCACATATTGAATGTTTTGCAATAATTTAATAATTTCACGGGAATTTGTGATCGAGTATGAGAGATTAGATATGTAAGTCACAGTGACGTGGGCCCGACTAACATCAATATTTTTCTCACCGCCTCGAAAGAATGCATTATGAATGATAACTCCAAATAATCAGAAAATCCAAAAATAAACAGGAAAACTGTAATAAGCCTGAGGATGTACCTTTATTTCTTACACTCGTTATCTGTTACTCCCCCGTAAGAGTCGGGTAATCAAAGCAATCCTATCACGTATATTGGAGTGAAGGACAACTGGAAAGTTAAATTAAAGAGGGGTCTGAGAATCTAAAATTGGCTGAAACGTGTGACAAAGCTCATTGCCGGTAGGTCTCCAGAAATTTATTATATCATCAGATCATGTGAAGAAAAACGGCCTTAAAAACCCTCCATCCGGCAGGCGGAGGGCGATGACTTGTCCAAAAAAGAAAGAAAAAAATATCAGATTCAAAAAATATATCGTCAGATAAAATAAAAAAATATCATCAGATCAAAGTATCAACGATTCTAAAATAAGACATTTGAAGTGTTTTGCCATAGAATCGTTTTGGTTGTTTCGTTTCATTTGCATACTTTGGGAAGAGTCGTGTATTTGCCATTCTGAAGGGGAAAAAAAACAAAGAATGGGGGTCACCCCACTATGAAAAAACGAAGACAATCTGTTACCTGCTAAGTATCTTGCTGACGCATCCATGTGATACGAGAAGCTGTCTGGAGATGTCACAGGGGCGGAGTCCTAGGTGAGCCAGCTCAAGGATTCGATGACGTATGTGGATGGGTAGGGGCCTACCGTTGGCGAAAATGCCCCCAAGTTGATTTATACCACCATGGCCTGGAGAATTGATAGAAAGATTTTTTTTTAAATGTCATGGTCTTCGTACGTTTTTTTTAAATTTTTATTGAATTGAATTGAATTCATTTTCTTCTGCAAAATACTATTCATCAACTTCCATTTCAACGATAGAACATATACAAAATATTTTCCATCCTCAAATTAACAAATATTTATTCAAGTTAATTTACATTTATAACATAAATAAAATTGACTATACAAAATATAACAATTTTTTGAACGTTTACATAATATAATATGGAAATAGAAATGTGGACTTTAATACCAAATGTAACTGAAAGCACACTATCGAAAATAATATATATTCATTAATAAATATGCAGAAGAATGACAATCCAAGGCGTTTGCTTGATAGGGTAGATGATTAAAATAATAACAAAAATGATGATGGTGATGACGATGATGATGATGATGATGATAATGAGGAGGAGGAGGAGGAGGGGGATGATGATGTTGATGATAATGATGAGAATAAAAATGAAAATATGATGATTATGTCTGACACAGACATTTTATAAAGAAAACAGGAGTTATGACACATAGTGATGGATGTTTATGGAAATTTGGAAATAATATTGAATATTTAATCAGCACTTGGGAAAGATCAAACAATGTTCTCTGTGAGACATACTTTCTTTGTATTGAATTTAAATTAATTTAAGGTTTTACATGATTTGATTGAGTCTGGGAGTGCATTCCATAGATCTGGACCATGATGTCTTATTGATTAATAGTCTACTACGGTATGGAATATACGATGTCGCTCACTGCTACAGTCATTAATTTGCTAACTTTACTTCTGGTACAACTGTACTACTTCTGCTTATGTCTGTACTACTGCCACCACTTCTACTGCCCTAATAATTGTACTTTTTCGACTACTTTACTAGTTTTTCTACCCCTGTCATCACCGGATTGGTAGGTTTCTACTTTTACTACAGAAAATATTACTAGCACTGTTATTATCATCATTACTATAACTATTACTACTACTATTCTACTTCTATTAACATTACTATTACACTATACGCTGCTACTATAATTTATACTCTCACAAGCAATACTACTACATGTAGAACTACCATTGCATTCACTACTTCCTGTACTATTAACAGATACAATGGTGGTACGTCCTCTGGTGTAGATACGCAAGCACGCTTTTAATGAAATGAAGATGGAAAAACGTTCAAACAAACAAACAAAAGCAAGTTTTAAAAAATATATTCTAGGAATTGGAGAGAAACTGCATGACAACACAAGTGAACTATGCTTGCAAATATATATTCTGTTATCAAGAAACGACCATATTCTTTGAGCTAAAATAGATTCACACCGATCTGCTTGCCATTTGGTTGTGATCATAGTCATCCTGGAATAATCCTTATCTTCGAAACAAAATACGCAATACATATCGAAAGGCACTCGATCATTGTAAGGTGCAGTATAATTACAATTTTAGATTTTGATTGAGGATAAAAATTGCAATATCCCACGTCTTATCGAAATGATATTTAAGATGCTTGCTTTTTTAAGAAAAAAAGACAATTTCCATAACCGAGACACGTTGGCACCAAACGAGAATTGTCGTAATGGAATTTGTTTCATCTTAAATCCACATACAGTAAAGGAAAGCGTAGCAACGTAGAATTCATGATTTAAATAATTTAAAAATCTAAATAGTCTGCCTAATGATATGACATGAGTGAGAAAAGTTCAAGGTCACGGCTGTTCCTCAATACATTAACTTGAAAATCTATTTGAAAAAAGAGAAGAAGAAAAAACACAACATTTTCTAGGCTGCCACCGGGTGTGAGTAAGTAGGGCTGTTAATGTATATATATATATTTCTTCTGAAATTCTTGCTAAAGCTTTGAAAAATATACAGGTACATATGCATTTTACTACTTCTGGTATATTTTCATGTGCATTTATTGATTCCACTTTCCTTACGGCTAGCAGACGAGTTAGAAGGCGTGAAAGAAATTCCACGTCTTCTATTTAACAGTCGAGTAATTGTTTGTTTTGAACATGTCAAATGTCTTTTGTGATCTTCTTGCGCATGGCAAGCATAGCCGTCTGACTTTCCCTTTTCCTTTTTTTTTTTCTTTTTTCGAACAATGCAGAAAATTACATCCTGCGGGGCATGGTTTTTTGACTTCATCCCAAACATCGACATGCCTTGCGCAGTAATTCAATGGGACTAAATGAGAAGGAATTGTTAGGCTCCTGGAATGGTTGGTTATATTAAGAAAATGACGAGTGAACATTGGACGGCACCTAACGGCAAGGTTACTCCAATAATATGCAAACAATGGTTATGTAAAGGTACTCATCTCAAATTGGAAACCGTAACTCCGTAAGAAACAAATTTACTGAGATATAGACTATTCAAAAATATAAGACTGGAATGTACCGCTATGATAGATTGGCCAACTGACAAATTCCGCCCGTGTAGTTGTTCTGTATACATACATGTATATAATATCGTTTTGTAGACATATTCTTTTTTCCTGAAAAGTACTTACGCTCTTTAAGTATTCAATTCAGCGCGCATAAGACTTATCCAGTAAAAGTAAACAATTAAAGCAAACGGCTTTCAGCAATATCAGAGCACAATGCCGTACTTGAATTTTGAACTCTTATATTCCTTGAGTCGTATGTGTTGTAAGCTACTTGGGGGGGGGGGGGGTTCTAAATAAGGATTATTTACCACGTTGAATACGTTTCTGTCTATTTTGTGTTGTTTATTTCCGGGTATATTGACGGGGGAATAGAATTTCAGGACACAGACATGAAAAGGATTCACGTCACGACGGTTTTTCACTCAAAGAGTGAAAATTCATTGATGAATATCAGACGAGAGTTTCTTAATCAAACATACGAGCAGCAGAATGAATCTAATGCCAATTGTCGTATATTAACACTAGTTTGATAAATATGATCTCAGTGCCTATGGAAATCATGTTCAAATTATAGCATGTAATCGTAATGTTCGCCCATTTCATCGGGTGATGTATACAAGACTGTAGAAATTGAATTTAGTCTGTGCGCTCGTGTGGATAGTTATATATCAGTAGATGTGCAGAGGAAGACAAATGCAATAGCCAACAGAGACAGTGTTGCTTTGTTATTCATACATAACATTTTATTATTTGGATATTAAGTGATAAACTAGAATCTCCCTGGTGTAATTCAGTTACCAACGTTCTTTTCATCCTTCAACCTTTTAAGGATCAATTAGTAGTAATTGTATTCACACGAGAACAAGTAAACCGCCTAATATATTGTGAAAGTGGCATGAACAGTGAGAAGCTAGTCCTAGACGGAAGTATACGTACAATTCCAACCAAGTGATTTACAATGTGATCCAGTTATGGCGCTAGCGTGGAAAATGCTCCATATTCTGAATTGTATGGCAATATAAACTAATACAGGGGATAGATATCTATCGAAAGAGTAAAGTATCCCCTGAATACAGATATGTATAATCCATGAGTTTTAATATGATCCACTTCACTTTTTCCCCTAAATTGAAGTAAACTGTTTCAAGTAAATTCTTACCCCGAAAACAAATTACTGTCAGATTATGAAGCGATTCTATAAAAACTGGGGCAAATGAGTTCAGATGTCCTTTCGCATAATAAATTTACAAACACTACCGAATGCTAAATAAAATCATGCAATTTATCTAAGCTGTATACAGCACTTGTAGCTTAAATATTTTGTGGAAAGATCATGATGGCTGATGGCATGTCGAGGTGTCGTGGTCTAGCTAGTGGATGTGTCACAGGACTGTGAATCATTCGGTTGGCGATTCAAGTACCGCCGTGGCACTAATGTCCTTTCACAAGATACAAATCTACATTTCACCTAGGTGCTTAATTAATACCCTGTAGGATGCGAACGTTGATGTGATTGGATTGGAATACGTCCGCTTTTGTAAAATGGCGCCAGGCCGGATGACTCCCCAGAGAGCGGGATGTGAGCATTTTCGTGTGCGGTTGAGCGATTGAATCCGATGACCGGGTTAATAACGATTACAATGCATAGAGGTTAGAAACGTAGTATTAAGCGCTGTGTAAATATGATTATTATTATTGCTAAATAGATTTTACTTTATATCCGACCTAACCTTAAAGGTCACAATTTTGCGTCCAAAAGGACCACAAACGTTGTGACAGTGTTTCGTAAAATCACTCTTGAAATGATTTTGTTGTTATTATAGCGAGATCCAGAGTTACCATGGGGTCTATAACTTGGTGCTCGTCAAAGATCGTATACAGTTTATACAATGATTGGACATTATTACTCTAATGAGATTCAGGTCTTATGCTGGTCTCTGTCACAAGCCACACTCAGGTAATGTATCTAAGAATGACGAGAATACTGTTATTTGAGGCACATTAGTATACATTAACGTTAACTAAGATTTCTAACTAAACAAGAGTGAAAACGATATTAGGAACTTCTATTTCACCATGTTTACTTTATAAACCTGTACATTATTTTTAAAGTATAGTTGTACATACGCAGTCTGGTCCACTTTGCCCCACTTTGGCCGTGCAATTTATGGAAATACCTTTAGGCCTACTTGATTTAGCCGCTGATCTACGTGACCGTTAATTTTATCAGACAAGGGCTTAATTTTGACGATTTGATCTTTTTCTTGACATGTAATACATTTTAGTCCCACACTGAGATGGAAGCACCGACGAAAACTATTCATTTAATTACAATCATAATAATTACCTGTATATATATATACACATACGTCAATTTCCATATCTGTTCTCTTCGATCTTTTTGAATAATTTATTATTTCCTCAATGATAATTAGTTTAGAAAGCAAAATACTGGGGTGAAGTTTTTAGTTTATTACCCGTTCTGTGTATTTACATATTATATCCAGTGCTGTTTAACTTCTGGATACGTCACTGAGAGTAAATAAAAAAGGACAATGCTAAATCACCCAATGGAGAAAACATTTTGTGTGGACC
>BEXV01000194.1:97099-120143 GCA_003118195.1 Hemicentrotus pulcherrimus | reverse complement strand
TGATTCCAGTCCTTGTGTATCAAGTCCCTGCTTTAAATATGCAGTTCAACTACAATATAGGCCTATACTAGCATTAACGGATAGGGCTTATGAAATACACAACGATGCTAATGTTTATATGTAAAGCCCATTACATCATACACCATTGAAGACAACAGTTGAACGTCTGTCTTTAAATGTATGTTAGGCAGGTGTCGCCTCGTGACTTATAATCATTATTATCGCATGCACATGTTGTAACAGTATAAGTTCATTGGCCTGGTCAAATAATGGCTCAAGTCTTGTAAGACTTAATAACGTGCCTCGATCTGACAAGCAGTCGCTCCGCATTATCTTGACTTTAGTGATTTTCTTTTCAGAATCACACGGAAATTCAAGACCTTGTCGTTCCATTTGGTAAGAGTGAATGTGTGGTAAACATTTGGATGCATTAGCTTTGTATAACCATCAGAGACAGGGAGGTAAGCAAATCCATCCTCTCTTTTACTAACGAGCTTTTTAGAACAAACAGATGACACCAAAATGCTGCGTCGAAGGGCAATCCTACCTTGGTAATAAGTTTTGTTGTATAAGAGTAAGAACATAAGAGAAACAGATTGGTGAATGTTCGAAATAAAGCGGACCATAAAATAACAGGAAATATATGAATGCTACAAAATTAGTAACTTAAGTCAGTGCATTGTGATGTAGTCAGGAACCACTCTCCCACTTGTCGTGCACAAAAATATTATCAAATTTATGTGGGATTTTCGTTTTTTTTCATTCGTATAGGCGTATATTGTTTTTATTTTACTGTGTTGTATTTGGCAACTTGACGGGTTCGTACATCAACATAAATTGTTCAGTATTGATTTAGAAAGTAAAGTCCAACATACATGCAACTGAATGTATGAGGTGAAAATGATTGACGCATATAGTACTTGTAATGTTCTTTGTATAGTTTATGTTTGAACGTATGTCTTTCATTGTGCATTTAATTTTTTCCTGTACATTTTTATCGGAGGAAGATAACCAGGAATTACTCTGTCTTTAAAGGTTGCTATTTTGTCATGGATAGTGAAAAGATTGAAACGGAACGGAATCTAAAAAACATATTCGTACTGCGGTTTGCTGCAAATCTTAAACCATAGATATCATCATGATAACAAATATATATATTAGAGGAATAGATATATTCATGATACAAAAATATATATTGGAGAAAATTATTGTTCATGCCAACAGATGTTTCGTACACGTAATTTTGCATAGAAATCGATAGTGTCTTTAATATATTTCTTTTTCATATTCAATGTCAAATCGACTTTAACGACATTAACTAATTGAAGGAGCTGTTAAACAAGAATGCAAGGCGACACCGTAAATCTACTCAATTACGTAAGATCACACATAATAATACAAACAATTATCACGTTTCAGTTTTTATGTAAGCGTTTCACTAGAACTTAGAGAGATAATTGTATTTCGTTTTAGATTCCTTGTGTGCTTTTAAAAATCAATTATGGAGTTACGAAAACCCTTCACTTTTAATACGTTTTAAATCTAAAAGCCTATTTGCTACCTTTTATCTTAGGAAGAGAAGCTATCTGTTTGACCTCTTTATATTTCCATGCTTTGTATGTTGTAGGCGGATGCTTAACAGGAATAAAACAAATATCAATTTTATGACAGTAATAAGCGGAATAACTAGTGACACAAAAAGGACACATTTTGAAACTCTTTTGTAATGTTGTTATAAAGTTATTCATTACAATATCAGTATCATATGTATACGCTGAGCTCATTTTAATCACAATGTAACTAAAAGAAATGTTCCCCTTATTTCATTACGAAGTAAACGAGGTGGTCATCAACGTCGAGTTGGACTCGAATAAAAGAAAATATAAAAAAGCATTTGCCACACGTCTCACCCATGGAATGATGAATTACAAAGATATTGCAAAGTGTCTCTATCATAACTGGGGTAAGATTAAATCAAACACTTTTCCAACTATTGATCATATTTACCCCCGAATTGCAGCATTTAATTTCAAGACCTAATACGGCAAATATTGTTTAAAGAATCTGTTGTTTTTCCATTATAACGTAGAATAACACTTGTCTAATATGTTGACTTTTATTCCATTAGTGTATCAACAATACTAAATAGTGGCACTCGATTTGCCCATTACGGTACACTTCAAATTCTCGTACTTGCTGTTGATAAAGCTCTCGACTTTTTCATTTCCACTGGACAGTTACCAGGTATAGTCTATTTCCGAGACTCAGTGCCTTGAACAGTAGGGTTCACGTAACTTTATGTTCCTATGTTAAATTATTATTGCGAAAATGCCAATAGAGTGTAGTTACTCCCACGATAATAGTATGAAATAAGTGGTATGCATTGTATAATACACATACCTACATAGATAAATATATATATATATATACATATAAAAGTGCGAGAATTCTCAACTCTGACATGACAACGGGTGTTCCAGAATATGTAGGCGTGAAGAAAATGGTCTAGAAACGTGAGACGTAACGTTTCTAGACCATTTTCTTCACGCCTATATATATATATATATATATATATATATATATTTACAGGCATACATAGAAGCACATATCAATACACTGTTGCCAATAAAGTTCGAAGAAAAAAAAACTCTCACCCTTTTTCATTAAATGATTGTGACAATATGGATTATTTATTTGTGATATATTTTATATAAAGTTTACATTTTCTCATTCATTTATTAATTAAACTCTATCGCTCTTTGAATATTTGGTCAATAAAGTTCCGGGAAGATGTAAACTATATATCTATAAATCCATCACAGTAAACTATACTGTTACAATTATTTCATAACAGGGAAGAAAAGGGATTATTCTGACCTAATGCATGGGCAACATTGTATGTATAAATGTATGTATACACACCCACACACAGACACACGTTTTTTGAAAATACTATTATTAATTTGTTTATTTCTCCACATGTGTAATACAAACAAAATCATACAATTGAATATAAATTTTAAAAACGGTTTCCACATTGATATAAATTGATTATACATGAACATAATTAGACAAAAACTCGTTTGCAGGATATAACTTGGCATCAAAGTAAACTTACAAAGTAAAATACATTAACATAATTCATAATTCAATTGCACATTATTCACTTATTTCAAAAAAAGCCTAAACAAATATGGAGGTTATTTCACTGGTTATTTCGCTGCCGTGTATACAGCGCTCCAGCATTTCAAGGAATTAATTCCTGCCAGGTATCCATTTACATCACCTGGGTTGAGTGTGACAAAATTTGATCAATGTCTTGCCACAGAACATTAGTGCCGCGGCTGGACTCGAACCGCGGACCTTGTGATCGACAGTCCGGCGACGTATCCACTTGACCACGACACGATGACGGATCCTTTTAGAACCCCTTGTTTATCTTGGAAGGTTTGCGAGCACTAGTACCGCTTCCTGCCGAGCATCTAGGGTTTTCAGGTCATTTTGGACCCTGTGAAGGCTGTCTCGACACTAAATGGTTTGCGTTACATCACCTGATCTGGGTAGCCTCTTTGGCTGAAGAAACCACCCATTTCGTTTGATCGTCTGGGAAACCTTCTTCACCACTGCACAGACGGCGAATTCTTGGAAGCTGCGAGGATTGAATGGACCGTTTGCAGCTAAATAGGTGCGAAGAAGATAAGTTGAGGTAGCAGTGGGCATTAGTAGGCTTGTACTTTTGTAATTATTCAGGCACCCCAATCCAGATATTGATATCCAGGAATGGGACAGACTCATCAGAGATGTGGTAAACTCAAGGTAGGGTGAACGTTGAAGAAGTGATCGATGGACGTCATCAGACTATTCCACGAGCAAGTAGCGACCCCAATATAGTTATCGATATATCTCTAGCTTAGTATATTTTCAGGTCATCTAATTAGAAAAAGATCCTCCTTAATAACTCATTTTGTAAAATTGGCATTTTAATGATTTCATGTGTTGGACTTTGACACAGTGACATTACCGATTTTGTGCACATTTATAGTGATTATAACTTACAAAAAAGTCATAACTTTCTTTTTTCTCGTTATATTTAATTTAACTGTTCACCAGTCTGCTCAGCTGGTTTTTCTGCTTTATTTTAAGAGTAGTTGTCTGTTAAGGTTGGATTTTCCTTTCAAAAGTTTAGGATAACGAAATACTGGATGAATAATAATGAAAACCAGGGATCATTATACATAGCTAGTTTTGCAAGCTATGTATCATTTCACTGTTATGACTATTCCTATTGTTTATTCATTACCTGTGCGGTTTCCTCGTGTGAAACATTCGTTTGCCAGACATGACTAAACAAAAATTGTACACTGTTGGTCATAATGGATTTTGACAATGATTTATTGCTCATAGATCTAGATAGTAGTATAAATTCTCAGATTTTGTTAAATAATAATTTGTAAGTGTTTGTTCTGCGTGACTGCTAAAGCATGTGTATGATACTATGCTAATCGACTTGGGAGCCTACGTCCTTAAGTGGTATTAACTTACAATAATGGGGGTTAATGCTTCATAAAAAGGCACTAATATAGAACATCGACACAGTTTTGCTCCTGGGGGCTCACAGTAATGAGACCATTGCTTTAATAGCCAATGAATCATGCCTCTATGCAACGGGGGCTAGGGTACGTCGCCGCCCCCACAAATACAACAAAACAAAGAAAATGCAATAAATTTTTAATTTTCAATAATTCACTGCATTTTGCCACGACCCCCAAAACAAAAACAAAATCCTCTTTGTGGGCATGCCTTGAACCATAATACATGGCCCTACCCAGGATTTTTTTTTCCTATTGCGGACCGGTGGAAAATACAACGGGTTATTGATAATCTATTGCATTTTCTTCGTTTTTTTTTGTATTTGTGGGGTTGGCGACGTACCCTGCCCCTTGCGTGGGTACAGTCATGATTCATTGGCAATGGCCTCGTTACTGTGAGGCCCAGCATAAAAACCGTGTCGATCAGCTATATTAGTGCCCTTTTGTGAGGTATTAATCCTCATTACTGTCAGTTTCGACTTAAGGACATAGGTGCCCTAGTTGTAGCAAAGTAGCACACACATGCTTTAGCAGTCACTCAAAACAAACACTCGCAAATTAATATTCAATAAAATTTGAGAATCTATACTACTTTTTAGTTCTATTAGAAATAAATTATTGTCAAAATCATTCCAGAAATTGGGGTAAAAATAATTATTCCACCTTTGTGACCAACAGTGTATAATGATACCTTTTAGATTTCCTTTTCACAAATGTCGTTAATCCTGTAAATGACAGGCAATTATACGTATTTAATATAAAGTAAAAGGTTCGTGAAAAAAGCAGTAAACTAACTTTGTTTGACGCTCGAAATAATGCAAATAATAAAAGTATCCAGACATGTACGTAGAGTTTGTATGGGTACTGACGTCATAAACTTACACAATAAGCTCTTTTCTCACAGGCCGAAATCTCTCTTGATAATTTTCAAACGTCGCCCACATAGTGTATTTCTGTCGGAGATTAGATCTGTTAACAGACAAGTTGCTTAATCAAAACTAAAGCACACCCCAGACCGGTTTTATTTCGTCATACTGAAATACCCAAGCTCTGCAATGGTGTGCGTAAACAACTTCCAGGTATTTGGGTCTCTCTACGAACGTAATAAATTATACCATAAAGCGCGACGGATACATATCTCAAACTCAAGTTCTGACTCTTCATCGTGTAGATTTACTGTTTCGTTCAATAGCGGGATAAGCAAGAGCCGGTATAATTATGAAAGTGATACACATGAAGCACGCACATACTCTTCCGCACCTCCCACTCATTAAGAGGCGCCAAATTTGTGCGCAGCAATGTGTGGTCAAGTGCCAAGTGACACACCACGAGCTTTACTTTAATTGCACTAAGGTTTGAACATCTTCCGACAGGTACTACGTCATCGTTATAGATTATTACGAAATGAAAGTGACGTAACAAGTGGAAGGAGGTTCAGGTGATGATTATTAGTTTCCTTGATTCTAAGGATTTTGGAAAGTGTCGAGTTGCTATATTTTAGTCCGTTTTGGAGACATTGAAAGACATCGATACCGAAGTTCGTAGTGACACGGTGTCGTCGTTCGATCACGGGGGACTCTATTTTACATGTACTACTTGTACATAATGACATGCATCTTATTACAAAAAAGACTTCAGGAGGCAAGCAAAAGTCTTTAGGCCACTACTCCCCCGGGCACTCATTTCATTCATAATAAAAGTTAAATATGGGCTTAATACTACCTTAACGATAATCGTCGTCCTCGTGTCACCTTTAGAAATGTGTCCTTAAAACGAAAAGCAGAGCAACGCGTTTAAAATAATGATGGTTGTCGTAAAGAAAAGGTACGGATAAAATTTTTAGACAATACCTATCAAGCCTCAGTTTTGGGTCTGAATATTTTCCAACATCTTCCTGTGAGCTTTCCTGTATTTTATATCTATGTCACTTAGTAAATAAAAATAAACAAATGTCTGTCGCTCCTGAAATTTCATTCGCATATCTCTAATTAGTAACGGTGTCCATTGATTTTGTTACTCTTAATTTAATTTCTCATGAGGCTGGGCCCTACAAGTTGTCCAACCCGATTGAACCATTTATAAAATACTGATTATACATGATTTGACACGCTATAGTTGTACTATTACTCGTGATAGAATTTGCCATGCTGTTAGTCAGTCCCTACAGGTTTCTACTATCTTTTCACGTGGTCGCTACGTGTGGCATGCGGTAGAGAACAACTCTAGTCTGTAAAATATCTGAGGCGCACCTTGCCCAGATGATAGTTGTGCTATTGTCTATTATTTCTTGAGATAGCGATAGTTGTTTTAGTCCCAAATGATTCATCATAAGCTCTGCCTGCGTACTATATTGTACTTCATTTCAACACAAACACCCCGTGGTACATTCGATTAGACTTGGTAATTAAAGATTAATGCCTTATTAAGAAGTTTTAGCGTACCAGCTTGTTTTCAAACCCGTAGGAATTCTGCTATATCCACAAAAAGCCATCACACCTACGCTGAGTTCAGTAAAGTGTTTACGATATTGGATCATACATCTCACACATTGGTATATGTTTATTATCACACAGATTAATTGTTCACTGAATGATAATACTTTTCCATAGAACCATTCCATTTTCTTAATAAAAACACGGTAAAAATTATATTTTTCTTTTCATTCCTCAATGATTCATGGCTCTTTATTCTAAAAAGTAAGTATACAAAGAAAGGCACCAGTATTCAAATTTGAAGAAATGATGACTTATAGTCCTTCCAAAATCTTGTCCTGGACTGGTTAATCGACCACATTTCTATCAGAAGATGTCATGAAACCAGTTAAACACATCAAAAACAAACATTTGGAAAACCTTCTTTCATCTTTCGCGAATCATATCAGTACGTGAGTGGCGCAGCCATAAGGAACACGGGGGTACGTGTCCGATCTCACTCCGAATAGCAATAAGTAACAATTGAGAAAGGGAAATAAGGAAATGGGGTAAGGCGACATTGAAAGGGGGTGACATCTGATCCTTCATTCAGTGTTTTCTTCTCTAATTTCATGAACCTAAAGACCGGTGCGCACCCCTCCCCCTTCTTATTGTTGAATCTCCGCCTAATGCTACGTTTACACCGTGTTCCCGTCGGCCACGGCAATTCACGTTTCAGGCCTCTGATATAATTGGTTACGGTCAAAAGTGTCTACTAATTTGTGAGTCTTCTCGTTCTTTGCCAGTTTGAAAAGAAATATTATTGCAGAAATGTATGCTCAAAAGGACTGTTCTAAAACAAAATGATCCTATTTTCCGAATAAGAGAAACAGATTTGAAGTTTGGACCAAACTTCCATGACAAAATTGTCTGATTCCTATAACTGTGTAAATACTTATTTTTGTGTGAAGTTTATGTGACTTTGAGCAAGATTACCCAATTATTTCGCATTATTTGTTTTGGGTGAATGTTATCAAAAAGTATCACATTCAACCTCAGTGCTTGTGTGATTTAAAAAGAACCCGCTTTGCTTCTACATAATTTCATGGTGCTTGCCTCGTGAATTTACCTGACTATGGAAGACGCTATTTATAGTCCCCTCGAATTGAATCACCCTAATATTTGCCTACAATCAACTTTTGCAGAGGTGCCTTCAATAGTCTTCTACTCAGGAGGTAGACATATCTCAGCATACGCATTTTTGGACAGGAACTCTGAAGTCAGTGTATTTGCTTCTTTCCATACACTTTATTGCGCTTGTATCTTCATCCTTCAGTAATTTTGATATCGCTAGGTTATGACGAGAATTATTCAACTGTTTCAAATATAATAATCTTTTGTTAATTTTTGGTGTTTTAAAGGCAGGCTTTACTACTTCAGCCAGAAGGGATTAGGCATCTCATTAACTCAGCTCTCATTTAACATAATAAAAAGAGGATCACAGGGGAGCAACAGGCACCGATTGGGGGAGTTTTCTTTATAGAGGGAGCAAGTAGCTACAAGTCGGACAGTGTGCCTTTAACTAAAATGCAACTTCGAAAATCACTTTAAACATTTCCATGTGATTTTAAACAACAGCTGTCGAATTCGTGAGATTTTGAAGGTTTACAATCTACTTATACATGGCAAAGGAAGGGTGCATGACCAGTGGTCCAAATTAAGAGAAGTGCTGATTCAAATTTTGGCATGAGAAGCTTGCCGTATAATAGTCCAAACCATGCATTTTCTGTCAATTTCTCTAT
This sequence comes from Hemicentrotus pulcherrimus, assembly GCA_003118195.1. Taxonomy (NCBI): domain Eukaryota; kingdom Metazoa; phylum Echinodermata; class Echinoidea; order Camarodonta; family Strongylocentrotidae; genus Hemicentrotus; species Hemicentrotus pulcherrimus. The sequence goes on along the minus strand of BEXV01000194.1, from coordinate 111,341 downwards.
TCTCTGTTAAATCTATAATGAATTATTTAATTTCTCAAGCTTTTAAACTCAGGAATATTTCTTCTCCAGCATTTCAATTCAATAAAAGGGCATTAGTGGATGAGGTGGGGTTATCTTCGAAACTTAAACGGTAAAGCTGTTTTTAAGCATTTGAAAGTTGGATATAACTACGAACCACTTTCTATGATAATCCATGATTATATTGGCATGGTTGTCGAATTGGGTTACTTCATTACAAATTGATATCAATTTTTCGCTATGATTTCTATATAAGACCACCTGAACGGAATACACCTAAGCCTATCCATCAGAACGAGAGTATGAATAGAATATTAAAGTCGATTTTCTTTGTTCCTTGGAATGTATTGCTCAAGGCAACATATAAATCAACAAAGTCAATGCGGACACGAGAAAAATTGGCTATATTAGAGCACTTCTATATTCACTCCCTGTCCCTAGGGAAAGTCTCTTCCGTCTCTTATACAATCAATTATGTATTTCAATGCGCCTGTCGTATATTTCACCGTCTTTAAAAGGTGAACAGGTCTAGTTTTGTTTTTGGAGTTATGAGAAACTAGGACAGATACATCATATTAAAAGAGTGAAGTAAAAAGAAAAGCATATTGATATGGTGTGGGTACAAAAATGCGGTCATGCATGTATCTTGTGCATATTGTAAAGAAAGAGGTAAAGAACGAGAAACCTTAGAGCTGGATTTTTTTTTCTTCTCAGTATTGCGTTTCAAGCGACTCAATGTAAACTGTATTATTGCATTTGTTCATGGTAGAAACGGTAGACAAAATTTGATCAAATACATCTGGTGTAAAACTACACAATTTAACTTTTTTGCAAATGTAGCTTTCTTAATTTTACCTTTTTTCGTCATCATCTTTCTTCGACATTCACCAATGAATAACATTTAGGACTGTGGACGAGAAAACTCTTTAAAAACTAAAGCCTTATAGTCACACTAGAGGTATGGAGTCTCCCCGACTCACGACAGCCAATGGTCGAGATTCAGTTTTAAGAGGTCACTGAGAACTTAATGGCATTCTTTAAAAGGTTGTCAGAGGTCGGCGAGTGGTTTCCGGAGCATTTTGGTCGGCTGGAGGTTTACGCAATTGCGTACAAAATCTTTTGCCCACCAAAATCGTTGTGGTAGAGTTTTTCTTGGTTTTCGTATGGTAGGCGACAGTCCTTAGACTGATTGCCGGCTGATCCCAAGTCTTAACCGACTATAATAGAGTGATTTGTTGGTTGGAAAAAAAGTCGGCAACTGATCGAGGAATGCCGCGGCGGCCGTGAGGTCTAAAATATCTACTGCCAATAGAAGAAAATCTGCGACTGTTGTACGGCCTTTGAGTGATGACGCGCGGTCGCAGGTACGCCTTAGGGCGTCCCTGCGAAGGCCGTAGCTTTTTGACAATTACTTGCAGACGCAATGTAGCCGCAAGGTGTGCGCGAGGCGGCCGAAGGGGGACTATATGACAACCGTTCGGCCACACTGATGATACCGCTTTACTCCCTAGAGTACATAAAACGCAAAGCTACCGTACCCCCGACGAACGGTCGCCGTGGAACCGCTCTACGGCATTGCTACGACGTGTCTAATCGCTATGGCGAACCTAGAAATGAAAAATAGTTATAACTCCACGTTATAATCCTCTGCGACACGTACGGCCTGCCCTAGTGTGACCCCGAGGCCAAGAATCTGTCGCCGCCGCAAGTATCTCTTGATTACGGGGGCGTACGGCCGCCGTATACTAGCCGTAGAGCAAATATGACCTAGGCATAACAATCAGTCGCCCTTTATTCTTCAAATGTTCGCGGAACACCGACATACAGTAATGCCTAGGTCACATTTGCTTATTATATACCGCTCATCAATAACAGAGCTTGCAAACCGTCGAAAGAACATCAGCTATTGATCCTCGACCAGTTGATTATTATCGCTGAACATTCGCCGAACAGCTGGTAATTATTCGCCAATATTTCCATGAGCAGGTGCAACTTACTTTACACAAATCTTTGATGATCTGACAACTTCTGTCACTGAAAGGCGACTGCCCTAAAACCTACCGGGCAATGATCACCTACTTGAAATTCTTGCAAATCGGTGGTCGATGATCCCAGGTTTTTTTCTCGTTTTTTTTCTTCAGAAGTCGGTAACCAACCGGCTGGACGCCTATTGTGACTTAGGTGTAAGGCATACTCGAAATTCGATGCACTGTTTAGTGTCGTTTCCTCTCGAAAACGAGGAGACAACATGGGAAGCGCATAAATAGGAAGGTCATAACCAGTTTGACCTTGATTAATTTCTCTTCACTTAATCAAGATTGTAATCTAGGTAGTATAATCGTTGTTCTCTTTAACTGACTATTATCTAAGGGATTTTTGCGTATTAATACTTTTCTTGATTACAGATAATCTTCCCCCTTCAGGTTAATCATCCCGCCCTTCACAATGTAAATAAACGGTTGTATTTGTTACTATAAGATATTGGAGGGATTTTGTATTTTTTTAATCCAATCTAAATCCGTTCCGAAAAAAGAAAACTGTTTACTGATGAATATAGATTAGGCATTACCCAAGGGAAGAAACGTGCACTGGATGTCACGTGTCACCATATCCAATGGATAATAAATATAGTAATATTAGTGTGTTCTTGTACACGGTTTATTTATTTATTTATTTGTTTATTTATTTATTTCACTTCTTTATCCAGGGTAGTCTGTTCAGTATACAAATAATAAAAACCTGGTCTTTCACAGAGCCCTGATTATAAAAACAGCAGTTGAAAAAATACATGAAATACAATTAGAACTGTACAATATCGGATTATTAAACATTTCACGTCTAGAAGTCTCGACACTCCTGCGCTACACAATAATTACCCCAGCTGGTTTTACGAAACTATGATTTTTTTGGGGGGAATTCCTTTCTGCCAAATTACCACGTACCTCACTTGGGTCGAGTGTGGCCAATGTTCATTAATGTATTTACCCCGTAGTTAATACTTCAGAACTCGTAACGGCCATAGAAGCAGGGACCAGACCGTCTGGTAACACGTCGATGTAACTAATACCCTAGGTGGTCTATATGAGAGGCCTGCTTCAAAAAGATACATTTATGAGTCGTTTGAGTAATAATGATTTGAAAGAAACCTTTAAAAAAATGTTTTCTGTATTCATAAAAAAACTCGAAAGCAGTTGGTATAGCACAAAACAGATATGCTAATTCAATAATTGCAGAAGACCGCTTTCATTTTTATGATGACATTGGCTTTTTGTAAAGTACCGGTATCCGCCTCTGCTTGGTCGCTAATGGCACTTGCTGTAGAATGTCCCAAAAGTTGAATGTTCTTAGTGAGTGTGTCCAAATCAGAGGTCCCTGCGGTTTCATTTTAGAGAATGTTTCGCATAAACTTTCGATAGCCTGCGGCATAGCGTTGGACTATAAGTTTAAGAAATTTCTCGTTTATTCTCCCCCCCCCCTCCAAAAAAAAAAGAATATTACGTTTGCAGAACCCAGCTTAGGTCATGGAATACTGTGTTTTGACAGTTCGCAGCATCCCGCTTGATGTCGTGGCATATCGTACGTTCGGCGTAGAGTTACCGGATTTGTGCAGCGAAAATTTACACTGTACACCAGGCACTGATTTTATATTAAAAGTCATTCATCCTCAAATCCTATCTACATTGTATTACATGGCACAGGCTTTCTATGGGAATCGGGGATTCTTTCCTATCATGTAAGGGGGGCTTGACGCCTTTAGATCAGTGCCATTGATTAGGAGAGTTTGGCCAACCCGGTTCGAGTTGGACTCATTATGACGACTACTGCTTTGTTGGGCAAGCACAAAACAAAAGAATATACGCCATGTTGTGACCCAGTGATACCAAGTTGGCCAAACTCTGTATATAGATGGCTCTGCTTTAGATGACTTAATTCCCATTTTGTCGTACCGAATGCATGCTAACAAAACACGTATCGATGTCTTGGGGATAATCTTTTCGTGCTTCTAAGTGTATTGAAAAAGGCTTCCAAATTCTTCTGCTTTCCCCCGCAATCCCCTTACTCACCGAGGAAATGCATATATTCTCAATTAGCAGGATTGCTTGTTAGTGAAAGTGAAACCTAGTTCGGTAGAGATAAAGGTATAATATAAACAATACCTGGTGTCACCTGAACTGTTTGAAAGGAGAGTGTCCTTTTTTAGCATCGACACTTATTGTCCCCATCGCTTTTGCTCTCTAAATTAAAATTTTCTCGTATGTTTTCGTTATGTGTATCATCGACTTCTGTACAAAAGGGATTTATTGCTTGGTGTTTTGATCGATTCTCGTATAGAGACATACATGTCTAGAATCTAGAATACTGTTATTAATGAATGCAAACACCAATTATATGAAAAACAAGTGTATTAAATTGTGGAAACTAAATCGCGTGGTTCAAAATGAATAAGACTATGTTTATTTTCATTACTATATGACACTGCTCATAACACATTCTTTTTCATTGTTGGCCTTGTTTTCTACCTACATGTATTTATATTTGTACTTTCTGCTTTTACCTGTTCCAATCCTAGCTCCCTCTGTCTGCGTGTGTGTGCGCGTGTAAGTGTGTGTGTTTGTGCTCGTACGTGTGTTTGTGTATGCGTCTGCGTACGTGTTTTTGTATGTGTGAGAGTCTCTCTATCTCTCTCTCTCTTCCCCTCCTCTTTCTCTCTCACTTTCATTATTGTGATTCTGGTCAACGTAAACCTAACCCTGTCTGTGTTTTGTAATGTAAAAACCTGAAATATCTATGAGTTCGAAATCTTTCTAGTACGAAATGCCCAAAGCAAGCAATCCTTTTGCACAAGTTATTTGAGAAAAATGTAAATAAAAGCCAAAACATAGTGTACGCAAACAGGGAGTCTGTTTACAAACTTGAATATATATAACGTACTTACCATATATATATATATATATATATATATATATAGTACAATTACAGATGTATTTCTCACGATTATCTAGTACAACACCCTGTTTCTACGATATAAGGATTAGTTTTCAAAATTTGTTTATGTATGATTTTTTTAATTTTTTTTATTTGCTGAGTTCTACATTTACATTTGACAATTGTATCTGTATTCTTTCTGGTATATCATGTTTACTATTCACTATGCTATGATGTTTTCATATATATGTATGTCTTTATATTTATTTTATGTTAATCAGGGCCCCCAAGTATAACAGTATATTAACTACTGATGGGGCTACCCCGTTGAAATAAAACGAGATAAATAAATAAAATAAAATGGGCATTAACACTTGAGCGAATTACTCATAATATACAAATGATGCATGCGCATGAGTTCATTACGATCTATCCGCACTTTCGCTTTTTTATGAAACAACGTGCAATTGGCTCAGTAAATGAATCACACGTGACCGCGCATGACCAATCATTTGATTAGGATCTTGGAGTGAGTTGTATAACAAATAATATATACCAGCGACGCATAAGATCACAACAACTCAATAATAAATCTTTGAACTCACTACAAAATGTAGACCGTTCCAGACTGACACTGTAATTTATTTATTCAGATTGAATTCATTTGAAAATTTCCGGCAGCCAATCACTGCCTGTTATTTTTTCACGGGCTTTGCTTTTTTTGGTGCCTCTTTTGTAGTCTTATTTCGTTTTTCAATTCATTCTATGACTTGCGATTTTTACTCTGGTGAGTGCAAGACAAAAAGCTTTAGTGTGTTTTATTCATCGCTGTCCTTTGACTGTGTAGTACCGATCTACTCTAAGTTATTATATATTTTCAAGATTGAAATTTACTTGTACATTTGCTTTAGACGATATAATGTTAACCTGTTCGATGCTATTAAGCATGGTCAGTAAAGGACGTGAGCGTAACCTGTTTCAATGATTATGGGAAAAGCTATTAAAGGTGGTTTGTCCATTTTAAAGGCTGAAAATATAAACTTGTATGTCTCCTAGAGTAAACAAGAGATTTGATACCAACTAAAAACTCCCCTAAAAAGATTAGCACTGGTAATTGCCTTGATGTGGAATTATATCGACAGTACAAAAAATAAATTGTGCTTTGAAAATAGTCTGAATTTCAGACCCTTGTACAGAACAAAATGTACGACCATACTGTATGGTCGTACGTTTTGTTCTGTGCTGTGCACAGATTCAATCAGCTTAATGTTGGCCACTAAAAGAAGTGGGTTATTAATGTGTATAAATGCTCATGTACCATGTTAGAGCTCATATTGTGAATTTTATTACCGAAGAAAAAAAGAAGTCACTCACTCACTCCATACTGTCTGACAGTGAAGTCTAGAAAATAAACGGGTTTCCTTGCAATATTTGAATATTATGACACTGCTAACATTTACATTTCACAGATAGTACATACATGTTATATTCATTTGTTCTGCAAAGTTCTACAGAATTTGATGTTGGCTGTAAAAGAGACATACTTACTTTGAAATGTTTAGTTTATTGTTATAATTAATGCATACCAACATGAATGAAAATATAAGATTCCGGGATTAAATTGTTTTCTTTACAATATCGTACAGAACCGAGGTCATTATATTCCTTTATGTCGAATGGGCCTATCTTTATTTTTCTTGTTCAATTTCAGCGGTTGCGGGCTGATACACCCCGTGCTTTGAATAAGAAAAAAATCATGCAAATACAAAACAAGTGGGAGAACATATATTCTCTAACTTTGTCGAATTTAGTTTCTTTGATCTGATGTAAATCACTAGAAAATCCATAAATCACTTTAACCTTTTAGTGGTCTAAGGCTCCATTAGAACGGATATTGGAATTGCAGTAAAATATGCATTGCAAATAAATGATCACGGATTGGATTCCATAGTAAATTCTCGTTCACAAGCCTGCCTAAAAACATTTTTAAAGTATATTCAAGACACGCTGGATAATGGGGGAGCATTCAATACATAAAGTAAAGCCTTCATGGTTAAAGGTTCAACATACGAATCAAATCCCAAGTTTTCATTAGGGTGACATACAAAAGAATTTGTAATTGCGAGGGATTAGTATGCAAATGAATAACAATTTTCTCTCTCACTTGCCTATTTATACCAAACTTTGGCTACCAATAAACGGTTAAATGTATCATTTTTTCACCTAGCTCCACAATTTTTTAATCAAAAGCTGTATTAAATGTATTTTTAAGCTGATAAATTAGGGCAGATGCAATTTGGCCCTTTGTCATAGGCGTCAAAATCCAAAGAAGACGCAAGTGAAAAGGTATTATGTTGGAAGACGCATGATGTCTGAATTATCTGGCCATACTTGGAGTTCTATTTACATTATTACTCAAAAGTTTAGAAGTTTCTAGAATAACTAACGAAAGAATCAAATCATTATTCTGTTTACATTATCACCTCCGCTCGGTAATCCCCTCCTCCTTACCTATTTTCATATGAAATGTATGTCAGTTATTTTGTATCAATACAGGATTTAAGGATAGAAAACTCGGGCGTATTAAGATTAAAATACATTCCATAATGTACTTTTAATGAATATAATATTTATTATATCCTATCAGTTAGATATTAAGACTAAAAAATAGATTACTTGATTTGAATTTACTATTATCGAAGATTTCGGATTTTTGTCATTACAATATCGTCAAATATCGGCTTCGCTCTCATTTCCATTTGAATCTGTATTACGACGAGGTCTTAAATATACGGAAAGCAATTAAACTATTGTGAGAAATTAGATTTTCATGTTAAATGGAGACTTAATTCCATCTTTCATTTTTCTGTGGAATGTGGAAATGTTGAGAGATAAATAGAACGAAAGAGAGATAGAGAGGGGGAAGGTAAAAAAAGAGAGAGGGGTGAATGAGATGAGAGAGAGAGAGAGATAGGGAGTGAATAGTATATCAGTAATTTTCTAACACGTGTTTAACTTTTTTCAGAACGGAAAGAAGGCAAGCTTGAATGCCTATATCAAGATAATAAAGAAATATTGAGTTTGACCGTGAGCTACATCATTGTTCCATACGTTTGAGAATGTTGATGTAGTCATATTATAATCATGATAATGGTTTTATTAATTACGTTGAATTCTTCAATGAGTTAAGTTATTTGTGATATTCACAGAAATGTGTCTTTATCTTGTTTTTGCTCAACACCATATTTTTTTTTTAAATACTTGAGATCCCTAGAGCAAGCTTTGTATTTCGTTATAATTCAAATACTATAGTTTTTTTTAAAGTGTCCTAATCATTAAGAATCACCTAAAATGTGAAAGCGCATAATTGAGAGTATATCAACAATTATAATTGATAGCGAGAACAGAAACTAAAAGAATAAAGCTTTTGGGTGGCGAAACACTCTTTCTTCATTAAAGGAAGAGTAGTCTTCTTACCCAGTCGCGACCATTTTACACTTTTAGCGATACTTTCATCACTGATACATTCCGAAAGCTGACTCCGTTAAGAGGGGGGTTAGGGCATCCGAATTGGATTAATCAATTAACGTCACTGTGATATCAATGTAAATACGAGGAGAATTAGAGGCAATTTTCGGCTTAGTAGGTGAATTTTCCACCCCACAGGATTCGCGCTTATGTAAGGAGTGAAACAAGTTTGGAGCATGCATATTTGAGATAAATCATATCAGCCACATACATGAAAAACAAGATCATCATGATCTAATCATGTCTACAAAACAATGTACTGAGATTTACAGGTGGCTTAACTTTTCCACATTTAGGAGTAGTACACACAATATTGACAGCTTAACTGTTTCACAGTCAATTGTATTCTTAGGAATTACGAACATAAACACTTCAACAGATGTACCCGTAGTTTCACTTAAATTATGATATGTGTTTAATATCCTTCGTTTGTGACAACTAAATGGGCATCATTGATAATTGAACGATATTTTTCGTTTAATTACATCTGTAAATCTAATTGCATGGTTTTACTCAGGTGGCTCGACTTTTCTAAAAATGCAGATCTGTTTGTTATGTACATCACTACCGTTACACTCAACCTTTTATCAAAAATGATGTTCCCCCACAAATAAATGTATGTTTTTCATGTTCACCTGCACTTGTAAAAAGTGAATCTGGATAACTTGTACATGTATGGTATCTGACGTTTAATTGCCTATTTTATTGATTCAAGATCGCCACGAGTGAAAGTCGAGATAGAGGTGTCCTTTAATATCAAGAATGTGCCTTAGCTTGATATCCTGATTTCATCGCCCGCATCCGCTTAGTCTATTGAAAGGGTGATACTATATCATATTAACCTGATATGAAATGAGAGATCACCCAATTCGGCGGATATATCAACGTCTCGGGGTGTGCTTTCCTCGCGCAAACGAGGGTGTCATGAGCTATTGGATCAATTTCATGTCACCGCTGTATTGTGAGCAACGTTCCTAAGTGAGATGGATGGTTCTATACAACTCAGTAACCTGTTTCACAGGTAGGTTTGACTGCAGATCAGTACATTTGATATCTTTAATCGAGCTTTTATATTTCTGAATACACCTGTTGGAGCAAGACATATGGGGAAGACCTCCATTTTCCAAACACTTGCCTCTTCAGTAAAACACAGTCATTTAACTGTTAACCGGGGGAATAAGTAAATTTCCTAAGATTTTCCCAGGTCAGCTACTATAGCTATAGTGAAAGACCTCTTCATTATTCACAGCAATTCATGGCTATGTCCATTTGTGGAGCATACTACTGAGGGTAAATTTGACATACCTGAGAAAAAGCAAAATATTTCATTTATAATTTTCTCCCGAATGACTAGATAAATTGGAACTACTAAAGCTGCATTGGAGTTTTGAGAAAACAAGTGTTATAGTATGTTAGCAACGATCAAAGTCCATGACTCTAAGCCTAATTCGAGGGACTTGATAGTAAGGATTGGTGCCTTAATACCAAAGAGCACTTTCGCATTTTCTTGGTTTCGAACCCGGCAACTCTCCCTAGAAAAACATTGGTTTACGAATGTGCCATCGCACTTTCATTGTGATTATTGGACAATTCGCTAGAAAGCTTTAGAAATTTAAGATAGAACTCTATGTTAAATCACCTTTTTCTGACAATTAATGTAATGGCTTTATTAACGCAGACGTATATTATGTTTACAGAAGTATTTTTACTAATAATTTGAAAAATCTTGAGCAGTAAAGAACAGATGGACTAAAAATGGATGAAGAATCGGGATAACAATTGGCGGGAACCCTATGAGCCTAAAGTAACCATTAAATAGATGTCTTCTGACAAGGGAAATTCTTCAAAGACCTTCATATTTAAAATATAATAAGAAAGAGATAAAACATTTAGGCAAAACATTCATGCCACGTGTTTACTAAGCCCCGTATTTCTATTTCATTGTGTAGTGCATGTGACTTCAGGAAGATTGAGCCCATTTCTTTCTTATCATCTTAAACAGATTACAATACCTCACATCATTCACCATTTCTTCTGCCTCATAATACATCCTTTCCCAATTGCTTACAGACATTCATTTTTTACAATGTGATATCATGACTAGTACTCATTTTTATCTATTAAAAATATGAAAAAAAGAGTTCAAACGAGCCCCAAGTTTCAGTCAATTAAATTACACAGCACCTGCTTTGAGTTCTGATTCCAAGTAACTGATTCAGTTGTAGGCCATTATCATCAATATTAATTCAATCAAACGAGACCTGATACTGTAATGAATTATGTACAAAAGGTCGAGAGGCATGAATGAATATTTCAACTGTCTTGGTTACTTTTAGATAAACTGAGTGGGACATTGTGGCAAGATATTATCATGATTAACCATTCGAATGGTGGTACCGTAATACTTGGTTGTTACAAGCCTACTGGGCGATAGAACCTCCTCTGTGTCGATTTTTTTTATCGTCGATCTGCTGACGTAAATTGGATACAACTCGATCTTTATTTCACATGAGAGCCATTTTAAAAAAGAAAAAAAAACTAAATCAGGATAGTTCACATAATATTATGTTAATATTGTGCAATTTCAGTTAATGGAAATTTCCTTTTAAAATCTTTTTTTGCTTCAGTTTCACGTCATTATTTGTTAAGATAAATGTTGTTTTATTTGAGAAAAAAAACATACATCTACATTTAAAGAAAGACGTTTTAAACGTCGATGATTAAGTATAAACAAATTACAATGGGTTCGCATTATGTTAATATTAAATGGTAAACTCATGTTACATAGCTTCTGGGCCTACATGACACGGATTACATTGTGTGAATAACTTTCGGGGGATGTATAATTAATGAATTCTACATTTCTTACGCATGTAGATGATAATGATAATAATAATAATAATGAAATGTCTTGTATACCGCGTGTGTCTTCATCAGCATCAATACTGTTCCCATTAAGGGCCATGTAATCATAGCTGAACTATCGTGATAAGGCACTCAACTGGTCAAGAAATGTCTTCCTACCGGGAACCCATTTATTGCATCCTGAATGAGAGTGACAAATTGAGATTAATGTCTCACCAAAGAATATTAGTGCCCTGGCAAGACTCAAAACGTAAAGTTGTGATACTCTGTTTAGTTACGTGGGTAACCTAAAAACTCGATGGACGAGTAGCTGCAAATTGGTCTATTATTAAAGCCTATACCATTTTTAATTCCATTTACAGATGTCATCCAATGCTGGCCATTTTTTTTTTGGGGGGGGTGGGTCCGGGTTTGTGTGTGTGTGTGTATGTGTTCGTGTGCATGTATGTACACAAATATACGAATATTCGCATAAATGTATTCGTCACTAAAATCATACTGATTGGTAAAATCATACATGGCCGGGTCTACTTGAATATGTATATATCATCATTATATATTGCAAATATTGCAAAAATATTAGAAATTTTATTTCAAAGTCATGTTCATGAAAATATGGCATGTTGTAAAAGTATATGCGGAAAAAATATATCAAATCAAAATCAAAATCAAATATAACACCAAGGAAGCCGACAACCAGAATTTTTTTAATGCATCTGATTGTCAAAAAACAATATTTTCTGAAATTACAGAATTTCGTTTCGGAAAATGTGTGCGTAAAAATGTTCAAAGAGTATATGCAGTAAAAGCAATATATTATATAAAATAAAATAAAAATAAAATCATATATCGCACCAGGAAACCGACAACCAGAATGTGTTAGATGCATCTGATTGTCAAGGGAGAAAAACAATTCTGAAACAACAAAAATTTAGTTTCGGAAAAATCGCGCGTAAAATACGTCCACATCTAACTAAGATACGTCAAGCAAACGACCGTTGTTAGAAGAAGAAAAAAAAAAGTCTTGTTACATACCGCTCCGGGAAGGCAGGGTCAAATAGATGGCACTTCATATTTCCTAATAACTAGTTTATAGAAGTCAAGTGGGGTGTAAAGTGCCTGTAGCATTGGTAATGATACTGGTGTGTGGGTACTTGCAGTTACATTCAATACCAATACTATACTTCAGTGTATCAGGTTTGGGGGAATCTTGCAACGCTTTGGTTGCATGGTATCCTAGCCAGAGCCTTAGTTTCTACACTATGGTATGAATTGTTTGTACCATACTGCAAATGAGGCTTGTGTATGCTTATAATAATTTAATCAACCAGGGAACTGTCGACTTTATGTCCTTTCCGAGGGACTACCATTGATCTACCACTGAGCCATCGCGCCTCTTCTACCAACGATTTAAACTACTTTTGATATTGTATTAATTTATACAGATTAATATAAACATAATGCTTCAGGGGCATATTTTTTTTTTTAATTAAGAAGGAGGGGAGGGGGGCTGAAAATATGATTTCGGCAGCAACACCGGGCCACACTTATTGTGTTAGGGGTGGTGCATGGCGAAGGGTAGAAGCAATTTGTTTACTCCACCAACGTGAAGAGGTGTTTAGGTTGGAGCAAAGACATGAAAAACTAATATCAAAATTCGGTAATCATTGAACCATTTATTTTATTATTGTTGTGTTTAAAGTTTTCAGGGAAGTAATGTGCAATCATTCACAACCCTTAAACTTACAGTCTGGCTTTCTTTTGAATTATGATATCAGACCATGGATGGCCAAAAATATCAAGCAATGTACGGTATGTCATGGAAAAAAAAGAACGCCAAAAACGAAATATATTTTGTTGGTGACTAGTCCTAAAACACCCCAAAATAATTGTCATACTTATTTGTTTCTTTATTGTTGAAGAAAAAACAAAGACAAACGTGGGGAAAGGTATGCATAATTACCCTAGATATACATTATGAAGAACACGATGAATAACTTGTTCTATCCATCATGTACAAACACAAATATATTAAATTATAAAAGGGGTCAGAACTTCATCCATATGTTAAACGCGATGGGATTATGAAGAATTAGTTATGTTGGCGTCAATCTCTCTGAGAGATCGAGGAGGGTATACCTCTCGAGAAATAGTTGAGATAGCATAAAATACGTCACATATCCCCAAGTTTTAGTAATGCAAGTTTGGTATAAATATACATTCAGAAACCCTTTAATACCAGAGTCTCCTTTTAGTGTGATCCAGGCTGTCCCCATAGATAGCAGTTTGCTGTTGATACTAATCCAAAGTCAGTTAAGTTATCGAAAAATTGTTCTGTTTATTTTTATCAAACCATATGTATTTTTTCATGAATTTCAAACTTGATAGAAAATCCACGAGATTTTAAACTGATTTAGGGGCAATTTTTAAGGTGCTCTTGAACCAAATAATATACATGTGATAAACCATAGTTAATATTTTATGCCGGAAAGGGTAAAACAAAACTAATCCCTCTGTCGTAATCTTATAATACGCAAATCTGTTCCTTTTCCACAAAAATACCTATTTTTCCTTTCTATTTCGTGATGTTTGTCATTAACATCAAATTCCTATTTTCTTTTTTTATGATATAGTTTTTTTTAAATTATAACTCATGTAGACTTTTTGTGTTGGTATCCTTTATACAATGCCTTAGTATTTCACGAGATCGTTGTTATCACCAAATCTTAATTCAAATGTTTACCCCGTCCTCTTCCCCTCCCCATCCCAACTCTCATCCTCACTTTCTCTCTCCCTCTCTCTCTCTCAAATACTTCTTCCTTCTGTCCTCCTTCTCTCCCTTCTTCTTCGTTTATCTATTTACCCTCCACCCCCTCTCTCCCTCTTTCTCTCTCTCTCTCTCTCT
>BEXV01000194.1:71587-82127 GCA_003118195.1 Hemicentrotus pulcherrimus | reverse complement strand
CTGATATAAAATGCAATAAGCAAATATATGTTTCAGTTCCATCTTATGCATACATTTTCGCTGAACATGCTTTAAGGATAAAAGCGATTGTTTCTTCCATCAACCCATTTGATACAGATGGGTTAAGATGCCAGATTTAAATGATGTCTTGCCAAAGAAAATTGCTTCTGTGGCTGGGACTCGAACCACGTGATCAATAGTCCAGTGACGTATCATCACGGTCACGACATCCAGCCCATTAAGAAGTAAAACGATTTCTAAAATGCGCATGTTTTTCCCTAAAAAACCTGATATAAAATGCAATAAGCAAATATATGTTTCAGTTCCACCTTATGCATACCCCGGATGCATACATTTTCGCCTTAGTTGAGTGTATCAGCTTCATCACTTTGTGGAATAAGAGGGTAGTGAACTTTTCATCTATCTGCCATTAATCTGAAGGTTGTAGTAAATTTCTCAGAAACTGCATTATTAGGAGTGTAAGATATTTCGCACCACATGTGCACGCACCACACATTGTATTGAAAGTATTTCGGCGTTTTCGCAATGGTTATAAAAAGGTCATAGAAATGATTTCATATTTTGATACAAATATGTTACAGAGGTTTAAACTTGAACCTTAAAAATGCACCAATGGCAGCTCTTTCCTGGAATGCCTTTTAGAATCGAGTGAAAGGTAAACGCGTATTAAGGATTGGATATCGTATTTCTTAGGGATCGACACATGTCAGAAGAACGACCTAAAATCCTATTGGGTTACTTAAATTTTCCTGCAATATGACAATTTCATGTTGAACATTTGTTTCCCTAGTGTTTTCCTGATGTCCTGAAAACTGCATGTAGAATTTGTTTTGACTATATTTTAGATTTGAAGATGCAGGATAAGATTTAAAAAAAGATCAAAAACCAAATCCTAGTTTACAAATAATTCTAAAGCTTTGAATAATGACATTTAAAAAAATGAAACCCAACAATTATTTTCGTAGCTTTTAACTTGAAATTACTTTTGAATACAATTTCTTTTTTTAATAACACGATCGAAACTATTCTCGAAAATCAACCTAGGCGACTCCAGTAGCCTTGTGCATCACATATCGAAATATGCAAACATGAAAATGACGTATATATATATATATATATTCTTGAAGACAGTATTGGATTAAGAATGGGTCATTCTACTGATTACGCAATTTTGCATATGTATGATAAAATAATTGAGGCTTTTGCAAACAGTGAACATATTGTTGGAGTATTTATGGACTTGTCAAAAGCTTTTGACACGATTCATCATAAAATATCAATTCCTAAATTACAATACTATGGCGTAAGAGGTCAAGCTCTCACATGGTTTACAAATTATTTACAAGACAGACAACAATATGTTTCTTTCCAAAATCATAAATCAACAAAATTAACAATTAAATGTGGAGTACCGCAAGGATCTATATTGGGTCCATTGCTTTTTATCATTTACATAAATGATATAATTGAAACCTCTTCACTTTTAGATTTTATTATCTTTGCTGATAATACGAGTATTTCTTATTCCCATAAAAACTTTGATACGCTCATAACGCGGTTAAACTGTGAATTAATGAAAATTTCTAGGTGGTTTAAATCTAATAAATTGTCATTAAATCTTAGTAAAACAAATTTCATTCATTTTAAACAGACCAACTTACATGATAAAAGAAATTGTAATATTGAGATTGATGGCTTGCCTCTCATTGAAAAACAATCTGTTCAATTTTTAGGAGTCACTATTGACTCTCATCTTAATTTTAATGAGCATATACGTAATAAACATACATCAATATCAAGGAATATTGGAATACTGTAAAAGTTAAAAAATATTCTTTCTGAAAGATCTATGATTATATTATACAATTCTCTAATTTTATCACATGTGATATATTGTAATATTGTATGGGGTAATTGTAGTTTAACAAGAATTAATTCCTTATTTTTGCTTCAAAAGAGAGCAAATCGTATGATCACTAACTCACATTATATATCACATACGGAACCTTTATTTCAGCGTTTAAACACATTAAAAATACAAGATATTCACATTTTTCAGACATGCATTTTTATGTATAAATATTCTCACAATCAACTACCATCCCTATTTCATAATATTTACAGTTTAAACTCAAACATTCACACATACCCCACCCATTGTTCAACAAATTATCACTTAGAAAATCCTAAAAAAAAATTAGCACAAAAATCAGTAAGACATCATGGACCAGATGTTTGGAACTCCTTACCAATTTCGATAAGGCATTGTTCATCTCTCTATTCTTTTAAAGCATCTCTCAAAAAAACTCTTTTATCGAAGTATCTACATAACTTATTTCAACATGCAGTAGGCAATTGTCAAATTTTGGTCTCATTACAACTCAGTTATGCAAATTTTGTTTTCTATTTCGTATTCTTAGTTTCCTTTATTGTAAAGGCTATATTGGTCTCCACTCCACTATACCACCCAGAGCTACGTGCACTTCCACTATTCGTTACAAACACATACAAACAAGCACACTCGCGTGCACACACACACACACACACACACGCACACACACACAACACACATACTTACACGCACACACATACACACACACAATATATATACTCACTTGCACAACACACTCACAAACTCATATTCAAAAATCGTTTGAACACTTTTTCTTTTTAAGGTTTACCTTAAGATTTTTTTGTTGTTTGTTTTTTGTTTTTTGAGGCCGCCATCCTTGTCAAGCTTTGGTTATGATTGCGGTCTCCTGCACTTTTCCAATTGAAAATTTCGGATAATACTTTAAATTTATGATTATATGTTATGGAAATATTAAGTTTTGTTATCATATGTACATATATTATGTAAAAAAAAAACGTTATGACATGAAGAAATTATTGTTTGTTTTATTGTGTTATACCTTACATTTATATGTTCTTTGTTATACTTATTGTTATTTTATATGGAAAAATGCAGAAATCAAATCAAAAACTAAAAAAATATGAAAATAAACATCCCATGTTCCAAGCTTTTTCTTCTTTATGATTCATTGATATCATCATATATGACCAATTGTAATTTAGTGTGGACAACCAGCGCCGAAACAAAAATAAATATATTTAGTTTTTACAAAAGTAAGCTCTTCGCGTATGCACTGGCTCATCATATTTTTTCTCACACAAATCCATTATTTTACAAATTAAAAACCCTAACGGTCTTCGACATGAATTCACTATAAAGTTTGCTGTTTGTGTTTCAAGCCATATTTATACAAACAAAGATGTTATTACATTATGATATCGTAAGGTAAAACTTCTGTGTCAACTTGTCAATCAATGACATAATAGTTTTTATCCCTATATAGATTTCTTGCATTACAATAATGATTATCATAATCATCATCATTATTAGCAACATCATCATCATTATTCTTATATTTTACATAAGTTTTCGATTATTTGAAAATAGTTTCGATAGTGTTAAATCAATAGCTGGCAACAAATAAATTTTCGGCAGTATCGATGCATTTTGGAAAGACGACGGACAGCAATATGAAGGACGTAAATAGTATCATGATAAAATTGAAAAGGAGGCAAAAAGGGCAAGAAGGAAAATGAATATAGAGGGATGCAAAAAATGTATCAAAACCAAAAAGGGAAAAGGGTCGTGAAGTAGGAAGCAGGTAGAAGGTTAAATTGATTAAAGTTTACGCCTCATCAATATTCAAAATCACGCGAAGTCGCAATGAAAGATTTCCAACATGCTTTTTCAGAGAAAATTTGAAATTACAGATCAAAGGATCAAATGCACACTTGGAAGGATGAGTCAAAAGTAGCAAGTTGATAATGTATACATCGACGGCGAGATGGGTTTAAAGAGGAGGTTTAATCCCGTTCAAGGTAAAAAAAAAAAACAATTTGTGAGCGATCTCTTTCTATTTCACTCAGATTGGAAGATAATAAGGCGTTTTCCCTGCAAAGTCAAAGGATTGCTCTTCGAAATATATTAAGAAGTAGCTGAAATGTTTGGACCAAACTTCATGCCTGCCTATGTATGTAGTCCCATACACATATTTCTGTGTGCATAGTGCATGTGACTTTCAACAAGACCGAGTCAATTTTTCATCATTTCGATGATTTCAAAGCCTTTCCAGTATACATAATATTCTATGTACTACATGATGAACATTTTTCAATTTGTTTTCAAACAGTAAATTTCACAATGGAATTGCATAACCAGAAATCAACTTCATTTTTAAGATGACGGTTTCGCGGCTTTAGCCTGTCACCTTTTGGGATATCACATTGCACGTACAGACTGAAGAGCAGAAAGTCCTCATCCTCCTACTTTGAGGAGCATAGAGATGACCGCTCCGTGACCGCATTGCCACGTATCCGTGGCATCTTCTCAGAAATTAGGCAGATGGATGCGAGGTGGCTGTCGAGTGACTGCTGTCGGTGTGACGGCAGTCACACCCGGAACTCATACAATTAAACCTGACTACATAGCGAGTATTTGGGGTTTATTTTGATATCGTTACAACGGTAAGTCACGAATGCAAGCGGTTCTTTTGAATGTAGAACATCATCAGGAGGAAGCCGTTCTTCATTGTTTTATAGGATAACAAGGATAGATAACACTTCAGTGGGGTTAACCACTTGAAAGAAGTATTTACGGTCTATAAACAAAATTAAGTATTGCCCACAAATATGTAAATGAAGATCGTAACCAAGTAACAAAAATACGGTATTAGTATGAGTCTAAATAAACCGTTGTCCTCGAAAACTCATTTCACATTAGTACTTTTGTAAAGGTAATAAATTCATAAACGTTGCTGATGTAAAATATCGTAACTTCCTGCTCCGATTTCTGTTTGAGCATGTGTCTGCGGC
Source organism: Hemicentrotus pulcherrimus (assembly GCA_003118195.1). Taxonomy (NCBI): domain Eukaryota; kingdom Metazoa; phylum Echinodermata; class Echinoidea; order Camarodonta; family Strongylocentrotidae; genus Hemicentrotus; species Hemicentrotus pulcherrimus. Next base: position 77,222 of record BEXV01000194.1, on the reverse strand, counting down.
CCCGTTCATTCACCAGCTATAAATCACTTTTAACCGCAACAAATATGAATCACGCTAGATGAAACCTCAATCTATCGTCACTGGAGAGAGAGAATCTCGGAAGCCATTCGATTTCTCCCCCAAAATACCTCTTTTTCTAAATAAAAGTCTACCGTCACGGGAGTCTATCTCCCTTCTTCACGACGTGCTGATAGATTGATCATGGTGAACTTGTGAAGCCGACTAGACTAGAGTGCTATATCGGAAGTAGCGCAAGGTCTCACCCCACGCGGCGTCATTCTTCGTAAGAATTATGTAGGTTCTTCATCTGACCCCATTGTGACCGGACAAAGACATATGTAGACATGTTGAAATGTGAAAAATTAATTTGTGCGATATTGGGTAGCCGCTGAGTGTTGGGTATCCTGGGGTTACTGGAGGAATAGTGCGATTTCGACGAAGCTTGAAAGACGCCATTGCCTGGAATCAAATTGTTGAAGTAAGATATATCAGTATATGTTAAACCCAGCATACTTTCAGCAAGTAAATATTGGCTTTGGCGGTTGACTTGAAAAAATGATTTATTTTATGAAAAGGATTATCTATAACTAAATTTTCTTCTGCCTCATGTACATGTTTCGAAAACCTCATAACTTTAAACCAAAGTCACAATGAGTAATTAATTTATCAAAGGAATCCTGAATAAAAATGAAACGAAAAGGGAGGAAACACACTGGGAAAGCTGTATCAACCGCATAGTATACATCAGGCCTTCTCAACTAGTTTATTAAAAGCGCCAAATCAAACAAATATTGAGGTTGAAGTGCCAACCTGTATGTTTGGTGACTGTGTTGCAAGGGGGCGTAGCGACTGAGCCGATACCAGGTGGGGTCGGGTCCAGGGGGCAAAGCCCTCGGAAGCTAGTGGATTTTAGGGCTTTTTTAAGGCCCAGATGTAGCATTTTAACACCTTTATGTTCCATAAAACATCAATCATAATTTCATATTGATTTTTATTAGTACAATTCCTGGCTAAAATCTACACTGGAAGTGAATTTATATGTAGTTATTTGTGTGCAGTAAACACGAAAAATGTCAAACTCAAGTGAAAATCAAACAAACAAAATAGCTTGCTTACATTTTGGGCTCAACTTCGACTTCTACTTTTTGATTTTGCCGATTTTTATAATTTGAAAATATAGTTTTTTTAATTTTTTCTTTCTTTAATTTTTATTTTAAAAATATTTTTTGGAACAGCCGCGCGCCACTCCGACTGACCCCAAGCGCCACAAGTGGCGCGCGCGCCGCCAGTTGAGAAGGCCTGGTATACATGCTGCAGTCTTGTGCAAGTTCTGTATAATGCACAATTCTAACCTGAAGCGCACCTATCTGACCGCTCGATCGTCACGCTCCCTTACATGTCGTCACACGGACTTGATGAGAAATGGCCGCCCTAGCTTTCCGGTCCCTGTTCCTTCCTTGTCGTACGCATACATCCGCACCCCACATCCACCCAACCACCCACCCTCCGCAAGTCCCATTCTCCCTTGCATCATGATGGTGAAAGCGTTGTTTTCGAAGCATGATGATTGGTAATGGAAGAAGGGATTTAGATATAAATAGGTTTTGTTTTTCTTTGTGCGATTCTTTTTCCTGGTTAACTACTGCTCCCCATTAGCACTCCGTCGTCTTAGTGCATTTGCCTCTATTAGGATTTACAATTCGTGTTCACGAGGGTTTCGCTCAAATCTTGCCATTTTATTGCCACAATACAGTACTTTTTATACAGCTCAGTTCAGTTCAGTATTTTATTACCATCAAACTCAGAATACAAAGAATACATTTTTTGGGCTTCGTGCAAATGAGATCTGTTTTCAGCACGGTCCAATATGAATGATTAAAGTAATAATTCATAATAGTGAAAAAGTAGTATAACACAAAATGAATATGCATGCTTTGTTGTATTAATGACAAGAAACATAATGTAAAACGTAGAATCGAAATGCATGAATAACTAAAATGCAAAGCTTGTAAAACGTGAACCACTCATAATTTACAATTTCGATTCGAGAATCAAAAATGTTAATTGTATATTAATAATTATATTCAGGAATCTATCAACTTGAATTTAACTACTCAATCACGCAAACACGTATTAAAGACACTCTTCGACGATACAGGCGCACGCGACCACACATGCACACACACACACACACACACACACACACACAAACACACCCACACACACATGCATACACACGATGAAGCATTGATTGATTGGTTGATTTTTATTCGCCAGGCTTCCAACATATAACAATATACAAGAATAGCAAAATCGAAATTAAGTCAGCTTGAACAGGATAGCCCACGAAAGCTCGAGAGCTTTTTTCCATGTACCAAATTAATAAGTTAAAATAGTAATATTTACAGACAGATAAGATATATACAAAAGTATTTAAAGACAATAATGATGATAATAATCATAACAACATTAAACTGATGATAGAAATGATAATAAGTACAAGAAGAAAAAGAAAAAAGAGAAAAAGGAAAAAAGAGGAGGAGGAAGAAGAGGAAAATAACGATGAATATGGTGAATTTCTATAACGTACAAAAACACAAGTATGATACAAAATTAAAAAGAATGAACCGGCAGAAGAAGAAAAAATATGAGAGTACACTTGTATTTTCAAGTATGTGTGTGGACAATATATATCAAAGTACAAGTTCCTTAAAACAACGGCCGGTACTCTGAAGTCGTGGCTGACTTTGTCAGGAGTAAGTCCTGTCTAACTAAATTTCTTATTCTGCAATTGTGTCTAATAGTCGCGTCTAATTAAACAACTGTTTAAGTTCTGTCTGAAAATGTTGTGTTTAACTATGAAATTGTATCGAAGTTTAATCAGGACTTCTGCGCATGCTCAGTAGGCGTTGATTACGACAGTGGGTAGTTGGAAGAATTTTTAGGGATGTACTCTGTCAAAGCCTCTTAGGTTTTTGAATATCTGTATCTGGTCTGCTCTTTGTCTTCTGTAAGCCAAAGTAGGTAGGCGTAGCTCAATCAATTAAGCATACCCATAAAAAACATTCCCAGACACTGTCTGGGAATGTTTTTTATGGGTATGCTTAATTGATTGACGCGTAGCTACCATAGCTAGGCATAAGGGGCGCCGCGGGGGCGTCTCCGAAGATCCAGAAAAGAAACTTTTCCAACAGAATGGATAGTTAAGTATAGTTACGGAATTTCCTAGATGTCACAATTAGATAAGAATAATTAATTGTTAAAACCAAGGAAGGAGGCTATACCCGAAAACTTTACAAAGCAATTATGGTAACGCAGAACAAGAAGAGATATTCAAGAGAATAACGCAATTACAGGGGGTCTGCATAGAGGACATGCATGCCGTGCTATCAAAGGCACAGCTATATAGACATTAAGTTCAATGGTGAATACAAACTAAAAAAATATATATACATATAACATTAGGTATTTTATGAATCTACGACGTGTTTTCTTAATTTGCTTTTAAATGAGGCGAGACTTGTTGCGCCTTTAATGGTATTGTCCAGTTTCTTTCAAAGCTAAGGACCAGTAAAGACGAAAGTAGTTTGGCCGACAATGGCTCTTAAACATGGCAAATGGAATTCACTGGATCGTCGAGTGGGGTAGGTATGTGAGTGGTCATTCCTATAAAATAATTCATCAAATACTTCAGGTATACAGGCAATTAGTGGTATAATCAAACATAATCTGACTTAATTGAAATAATTACAAATCCCTAATTTTGGATATCTTATTATCAAAAATAAGCTGTCAGTATGTGGTCGTAGGTGGAAATTGAAAACAGTTCTGAGTGACTTCAGTTCAAGTAATAAGAGTTCATCTAGTAAGGTTTGGTAGTAGGGTAATATCAAACTTGATTAAAGTGTGACTAGAGCAGATGAGGGCTAGTAATGTTTTGATTTATTTAGGACACCAATATAACTTGACCTTGTCTTGCAAATACTTTTAATATGATATCTCCGAAAGTGTATTATCGACGAAGAGTATGTCATGATTGATAGTGTTAAAGGCCTTGGAGAAGTACAGGAAGATACTCACCGTATGAGGAAGTTTGTCAAGCGTATCAGCGAGTAACATGCGCTGTCCTGTGCTTCTCCCGAAATCCAAATTAAAAGTTAGAGAATGTATCATTAACTTTATAATATAATAATGTATAGTTCTTTCAAGGATTTGAGAGTTGGTTGTTAGCAACGAAATTAGCCTTTACTTGTTGACGTCACACCTGTCTCCTTTGTTATGTATGGGAATGACCTTGGCTTTTTTATGTTATTTGGCACGAGGCCATATTTAAGAGATTGCTTCACAAGGTGCAACGAGGGATTAGCAACTTATATAGGAATGATACTTTTTAACGAACGATTATTAATTTCATCGTGGCCTTGACTTTTGATATCTTTTCAATTCGATACTATGTCAATTATTTCGTTTTTTTGCCGATTGAAGATTTTTTTTTTTTTTAGCACGGTGGTATCCTTCAGCCTATGGTGTTTTTCAGCATGGCCGTAATAAATATTTTAAAATTCAGCCATGCTAGCAATGTCACATTACCCCATTTTATTTGGGAGGTATTTGAACAATTGCTTGATGTATTCATGGCGTTTTTAATTGTCTTTCATGTATTTATAATGTCGTGTTTATATATGTTCAGCTGGTTCGTACAACTGTTTTCTTTTGTTTGCGTAAGATTTGTGTCAGAGGGTATACTTGTAAGAAACATATTTTAATCTAGATTTTTCAGTAGGTTTGGTTATATACTTGTTCGATCTCAACAGAGATGTGGAAATCTAAGGAAGCTTCGAAGTTCTTTTGTAACAATTTTGTTGTAATTTTTTGCAACTCGTAAATATCAATACTTTCATCTTTCCATTAAAAATGATGAAGGACAATGCAAATAACAATAACAATAACAATAACAAAAAAACAGTTATTTCATTTGTTCCTTGGTCTAAAGAGTTAAACTAAGGAGAGGCCGAATTTGAGTATCGACTCATGATATTAGCAAGGGACACTTGATGGACTTTTAAATAATCAATTCAATTTTATCATGAACAATGATTAATCTTAATTTGGCAATTATTATGCGTTGATGCATATAACAGTGGTTTTCAAACGATACAGCTGTAAATGTTTCAAGCTCAGTTAGATACAAGCTAGCTATCATTTTATGTGCTGCATTAGGTTTAAAAATGCTTTTCCTCTCTGTTACTTTACCCTTGCAGTAGAAAAAGGGTAAAAGTGAAATCCAAAATATTTCATTCCCATCAACATAAATATCAGCAAAATACAGAACGGGTAGAATTTGGCACAATGTGTACTGATGAGCAAGTTTAATAGCTCCCTCTAAGTTTCAGGTGTTTCTTAAAACACTTTTCCCCATAGCTTATTGTAACAAATTCAAAGCGAATGAGAATGGTGATAATTAATGGGTTTCCAAATTGTCAAATATGACATTTATTTCTCAATTGTCAGCCGAAAATTTGTGACAAACATGTGGCACATTTAAAATAATATGTGCGTTCGAAAGTGATATTTGAAATATCACCGCTGAGAGAGTTGTAAGGTTTAAGGTAGTCCTTCATTTTCGTAATGGGGG
>BEXV01000194.1:51624-64306 GCA_003118195.1 Hemicentrotus pulcherrimus | reverse complement strand
TCTGGAATCATCAAAATGATAAGAAATTTGGTAAAGTTACAAACACTGTACACAGAAAGATGTAAATGGGACTACACGAACACGTGGCGAAAAAACCTCCCCCCGTGTTTTACGATAAACATGACATATTTTGAATATGAAGGCATTTGAAGAGCCATGCTTTTCAGGGAACATGTCTTCTCGGATGTTTTCCCACACTTGCATTATAAAAAATGATAAAGTTCACGAATTATTTTTCACCTCTTCCCAGAACTCAACCTTCTCTTTAAGCTCACGCACGCCAGCTTATAGAGACTTTTAGATTCGTACGAAGACAATGGGGATTTCTACGATCGACGTCCTTTTTAATGGACGTCACACGTATCAGTCCACGCAATTCTAAAAGTCCGTATTCTCCACTCCTGAGTACGGATAGTCAACCTGTTCGAAACATCGAGCCACTCTCGCCACTCATCCTCTCCAAGCGCTATAGTTCTCCTTAGAACTATAAGCTAAGAAAGATAACCAACAGTCTTTTTCAAGACTACAAACCCTCAAGCAAGATTACCGAGACTCCATTTCAGGACTCCTCAATCCTCCCTCTCTATCTCTCACATGGTGCACCCGCAAGCCTACTGTATATCAACATCACCATGCAAGCCGACACTTACAAGCAGCATCTACACCAATGTAGCTTCACATTTGGTCTAGGATTTAAAGGACGGGTAATATCCAAATATCTGTTGATTCCTGTTAATATGCACGGGCTGCATACAACTCGTATTTAGTTATTGAGACATCTGAAGTTATTTCATAGATTTTGAAATAGTTTGTAGAATAAATTTCTTAGACCTGCTAAGCTCCACCCTTAAAATGTTCTAGATCCATTCATCTTTTGACGTCATCTGTCAATCATTAGTGAGCTTACAAGAGACAGTGGTGTGTAGCTTCACCAGAGCTGACCACCTGTTGACAGTACAAAATACACTACCATCATAGGAGTTGCCAAAGCTAGACGTCCTGTAGCATCACCAGGAAAAGAAAGGTAATTAATGTGAAGGCATTGTATGAAAGAATGCAATTCTTTTGTGAGCATGTGCTGAGAGCTGGAGGGAGTTCCAAACCACTGTCTCTTGGCAGCTCACTAATGATTGACGGATGACGTCACACGATGAATGAGATCTGGGGGGTATCTAAATATCGATCTAAAAATCGATTTTATCAAGGGCCTAAAATTGATTTCGATTTTAGGAGCTGTTTCACTAAATAAATAAAAATCGATTTTAAGTTAGAATGTGATCCATATGAATTTTAAATCAATTTTATCCTTATTCATTCCATTATTGATATGCTATGTTCAGCATTCAAGTGTCGGCTAGAATCTATTTGATCATGCATTTGAAAATGAAGAATTCTGTTAAAAATGAATAGCAATTTTGTGTATATATTTTTTTTCTTAGGGGGGGGAACAAATCTTTGTTGATAAGTTAATGCTAGCTAGGCATGGTCAATACCAAATGTGGCACTCCAGTGGGGGAGCACAATGGCCCTTTTTCTTCTTCAATTATACGTGTGTGGCCCGTTTTTCTCCTTAACCCTATCCAGTCTGGGTGGTAGAGTAGGTCTACCCTTTTACATCTGATTAACATCCCTTTTTGTTTATTACAAGTGCGCCAGGAGCGTCACAATGTGACGGACATGCATGTGCGCTATTATAAGAAGCCACCATTATTATTATTATTTTCCTTCAAGTAATTTGTTGATTTATAATTTTATTTATTGATAATAGTCTAGGCCTTCACCTGTAAGTCTATCAACAAAAAGAAGACAAGGCAGGGCCGCTAAATAAATAAGGGATAGGGCCCGCTTAGAGTCTAGATCTAGGCCTAACAGTAGTGCGGCCAGAAATCGAAGTAGATCTAGATTATAAGCCCAGATCTACAATTAGTAGAATATTGTATAACCACAAGATTACTGCAAGAATAAACTAGATTAATGAGTTTCTAACCGTCGGTAGAAAATTCCTATTGGACCTGCATGAATTTATACCACGCGTGATGTAAATGAATGGGACTGGAATGATTGAACCAGTGCAATTCGTCCACTTTTTTAGCCCAGTTGGGAAGTCATATAAATTGATATTATCTCAAGTTTGTTTCAGTTAAACAAAAATGTAATTCTATAAAAATGACAGGAACACTTTTCTTCATCCAAAATAACAGATTTTTGATCAACATAACATAATTTTTCGATCAATTTACCCCAAATTGACTAGCCTTGATTGCAGACACCTACAAACTGATTTTTAGAATCGAAATTGATTTTAGTTGATGAAACAACCCCGGGCCACGTAATTTTTTTCCCACTTGAGCTCCGAACCCCAGTATGAACTCATTTGCATACAGCCAATCAGAGCTCAACTTGTCAATAACCAGCTAAAGATGCGAAATTCAAAACGGTGCGAAGCTCTGGGCATTACACACGTACACACAACGCCTTGCCTATATCAGCATAGTACATGGTGTGCATACATAGGCATAGGCTTGCAAATCTTTCATTTCTGCTCTAGCATCCCTACCATTAGCAAATGTATCATAGATCTACACCTCTAATAATATCAGCTTATGAAATTGCTATTAAAAACTGTTACTCAATAGCACTAAGTTAAAATTACTTTAGCAATCAAGGATAGGCCTTTCTCGACGTCATCGACGCCACTATTATAGGGACTCATTTCTAATGATTTTACGGTTGAGAATTTATTATAGATCTAGACTGTACACCTCTCAAAGGCTCTTTTGTTACTTCTTTTATTGCAGGAACTCTTACCTGAGAACATTAGAGCCTGTTTAGATGTGTAGATCTATAATAAATTTCTCAACCATAAATTTTGAAGAAATTAGTCCCTATATAGTGGCTTCGATGACGATAAGGCTTATCATTGATTGCCAGAATAATTTAAATTTAGATCTAGCCGTTAAGTAATAACTTTACACGGCTATTTCATAAGCCGTATTAGAGCCTTTTAGAGGCGTATAGATCTATGATAAATTTTCAATCAATTCTGCACACCAACATGAATCAACTTAGATTTGTTAGCCACAAATAATGGCCCGATTTAAGAGCTATCCTTATCATGTGAGATTTGATGTACGTTCCACGTGCAAACAAAAAGAATGAAAAAAGCTCACAAATTTGTTTTCACCTCATACAGTAACTCAACATTATCTTTAACAAATAGGAACCAGATACAAGCTTTTCTTTGCAAAAAACTTTATTCATTGAAAGTCTTTTCTACAGTTTCCTCCGACTTGAACATTTACTTGACATCACTATAAACAAGAGGAAATCACTTCATTACAATGTGAAAATGTAAATATCTTTTAATCCGCTCTATTACCATTGACAATCCAGTGTTTGTCATTCGGCACAGTTGCAAGACATTTTCGATCTAAATATATTCAAGCCAAGCTCTCTTTTTTTAAAACCCAAATTCAATTTTGAATATCAACAAATCTATCCATGCATAAATACAGAGTTTACTCGTATGCACATACTTTCTTTTAAATTAGCTTCCAGACAGATATTAATGCGTATATATTAGAATTGAAATGAATTTCTTATCTTTTGCTTAAGATATTAAGTGCTTGTGGGAGACTTCAAAGATATGTTCATGAAGATAAAATGATTTTGAAATCGTATAGCTTTATCCAGATAGAGAAAAAAAACAGTTGATACCTCCAGATGTTCGTATGGTGACTGAATCTCCAGCGTTATCCGTATGTACGCTTTGCATTTTTGTTATCAACATATTGATATTTTTTTCTTCAAATTAGGTATTCCGTTTTACCCATCTTTTCCTGTCAGGTCATGAGGGGGGAAGGGTAAGGAAGAATGTCTTTCATAGTTTCAAAGTTTCGTCAGTGTATTTAGAAGAAAAAGTGCGATGACTTAAAATGAACTTAATGGCTACGTTTTTATTTCTGTGAGCTATTTTATTCCGTGTTTTTCTTTTATGGGGGAGTTCGCAATCAAATAATTATAAACTTTAAACTAAGATTAAAATATATATCGTACACCTATCTGACTGTTCTACGATTATTCTGATTTGGGTGAGCTATTTCATTCCGTGTTTTTCATTCATGGGGGAGTTTGCAATCAAATAATTCTAAACTTTAAACTAAGATTAAAATATATACCGTACACCTATCTGACTGTTCTACGATTATTCTGATTTGGATAACCAAGGAATCGTCCCCCATCGCAATCCGACCTAAAGAGAGGGGGAAGAGACATATAATTACGTAAAACTTAGATGATTAATTCCAACCAAAAATAATAACAATAAATAAACGGACAAACAAATGACAACTGCTACGTCATCGTGGTTACAGTGGCAATTCACAGTTTATTTTTCAAAATACGATTAGTGGAAAATAATACTTGACTCTAACACATTTCTGTGGAAAATATTAAATCTTTCTCGTCATGAGTTTTGCACAACAATTTGAGTAAAAGTGCGTTATTTCCAAGTGTTTCAGACATGCAACATATCTAAATGAATGGAAAGGGGTTGGATGATGACAATCAAAATAGAAGCCGATGTCTTCCACCTCGCTGCCCTATACCCAGTTACTGTTCGTGATGCATAATATGCTGCACCGTTTGGCTATTATGGAAAGCTGGCTTACGTGTACATTAAAGCTAGGTCATCCACGAATGTCGTTTGTATGTGATACAAATGAAGAAATATCCCCCTTAATCATTAACATTCAAACACCTTTCACTATTTGATCAAAGTCATTCGGATTTCATGGGATCACTTCGCCTAAAGATTTCGTTATGAATGCATTTGGGCACACATTTTCTTCCTCATTATGTTTGCAAAGAAAGGGACTTTGTCAAGACCGAAGCAGAGCCATACAAACAGAACCTGGCAGAATGAGGCCACATTAATAACAATATGGCGCATTTTATACATATTATGCAGAGTGCTAGAGACATCTTACACTGTTGGTCATAATGGTGGAACTACTGTCAGTTATGACTTAAGGATGTAGGTCCCCTAGTTGATTAGCATTGTAGCATACACATGCTTTAGCAGTCATGCAAAACAATCACTCCCCAATTGTCATTCAATAAAATTCTGAAAATGTATACTATTATCTAAATTTATTAGGAATAAATTATTGTCAAAATCATTCAATAAAATGGGGTAAAACTAATTATTCCACCATTATGACCAACAGTGTAGATACATTAAAGGTAAAGACCAGTATTAGAAACGCCCTGATTTCAAAAAATTACATGGAAGCTCTCATTACCAATCATGTGAAAGAATATGTTTTGCCTAATACATAATGATAAAAAATTTGCCGGGAAACCGCCTACTAATTCATAGATTTGGTAAATTTGTTTCTCTCTTGGCCTGTGAGAGATATAGAGTAGTCCCATATACATCTTTCTGTGTATAGTGCTTGTAATTTTACAAAGAATGGCCAAATTTCTTATCATTTTGATGATTCCAGAACCTTGCAGATGCTAGATGCTAGATGATCAACCTTTTCTCATCGATTCCACAACGTTTCTTTCTCAATGCAATCGCATGACCATAACTGGTCTTTACCTTTAAACGATATGTTTTTACAGGTTATCATTCTCGGTATGTTTTTTAGGGGGAAGCAGAGCAGAATATGACATATGTCATTCCGTGTCTGACTTGGAAATAGCTCCCTTAAATTGCCGTAGGTCTTAAATGAATTTTGACCTACGTCTCCTCCTACAGTTCCTTTCGCATTCACCTCCCTGATGATTTCTCTTAAAACCTCCACAAAGTTGGTATTTTTTATTCATTTTTTTTTTAATTTAAAATTAATGAAAAACAATCGTGCACGACACAAGCACTTGCATTTTCACTTAGAATAATTAAATATTGGCATTTCACATCTTCAATGTAAATATGAACATGTGAATGGAATAATGATTTAGACTTATTGGTAGCAACATTGATTTCTTCTGTTTGTGAAATCCAAATTTCTCTGCACATAATGTAAAATGTACATGAAATGTAAAACATTGAAATAAATTGTAAGGAAATATATTATCATAATAAAAACAACTTGAATGGACATCAACTGCTGTTTGAACCAAATTTTTAACCATATTATTTTGCCAATCTGGTTTAGTCGTCTCTCATAACGATGAGCATAATTGCAATGTTCAAATCACTGTGCAATTTAACAATCTAGGAGAAATGTAGAAACAATGATTTCCCATTAATTAAATGATCTGAATTTCTACTGCTTCAAACATATATATTTACTATATAGTATTTCATTCATTGATATCATTTAATCTGTTGTTAATGATTAACCGCTACTGTGCACTGTCAATGAATGTAAACTTTAGGTTATAGTAATGAAATTTGTTATTACGGTTTGTGAAACAAAAATGAAACGAAACGAAACAGGTACAACAGTGAAAATATATACGAACCTACAGATACAAGGAACGCATTTTTTTTTTACTGAATTCGACACCACAGGATAAAGCACCAAAGGACCCTTCTAAGTAGGAACTATCAAACTGAAAAGGATGGGCTTAACGAAGACATCTTTTCCAGAATGCTCATCAATTTTGATTCAGACCGGCCTATTTTGCTAGCACTTTGGAATCTGCTGCGCAAACTGTTTTCGTCTAGGAGAGGGATGCCGCTGTCGCCTGTAACTCGTCGTCCGAATCGTGGAGGATGACCGAGGGGTCTCGAAGGCCTTCGACCTTTGCAAAAAGAAACGAAAATGGAACAATTTTTATTTTCATCAAGGTCGCCTTGCTTCAATGCGGTCATAAAACACAAAAAGCATAAGAGAGTAACATTTGAAAGAATGTAAGGGAAATGGAAGTGTGAATGCATTGTCGCCCCTGGTCGCTGACGACCCGAGCAAGAAATAGGCAGTATTGGTTAATATTTGACCGGTAGCAAGTCAAATTATTTTTTTCAATGAGATGCATTTTTAAAAATATGGTATGTATGTTAATTGAAATCCTTTCGTCCATGATCTGGCTCCATTACCTTCATAAACATTCGTCTTCATTATTTTGACAGGTGTTACTATTGTTGACGATAGAAAACCAGCGTTCTTCCACCTTTTTCATATTTCTTTTGTATTCATTTTTCGTTTAACTTCGGGTTGCAAGCACATCAAGCTCACATCATGCTTACGCTGTAGCCGTCGAATGTCATACTTATCTTATTCATAATATTTGCATTAAGCGGGCAGCTTAATTTTTTACTTTGTCTATACAATGTATCGGATACAAAGTTTCTAATGTAATGTGAATATGTATTATTTATCAAAAAAGATGATATACAAATCAATAAACCAATTATCCTCGTTTAATTGTTATTTAAATTTGTTTAATACATTTTGATTTCAATTATTCAGTCGCTTCAATTTGGGGGTATTCTGAGGAGGCTAGGGACAGTGTGTGGTATATGTGTGTGAAGTGTGGTCGGGTGGTGTGTGAGTGTCGTGTGTGTGTGACTGTGTGTGTGTCATATGTTGCATGGTTGGGGTAGTAGTGTGTGGATAAGGGTGTTGAGACTTGAGAGTGTGTTTAACGTGGGAGGGAATGGGAGAATAGACAAACAATTTCTCTCAAGTTTACTCTAATATTCTTGATCATATATATGAAAATGTTTTCTAAAAAGTTTATGAAAATATACTTTTGTTTTCTTTTTATTATCGCAAGTTACGTTTTCCCCAAAATATCAATGTACAATATATTCAGTTTTGTTAGGAATGATTTGTACAATATGTATTTCATTTGAGAGAAAACGATAAAAAATATCTTGAGATTAAAAAAAAAAATCACTCCCAAATGATGCAAACGAGTATTGTGATTTAAGCCCTGTAAACCTGAAAGGGAAATTATTAAATGCAAACAACTCTAAAATAAAACAAAGCAATAAATTCAGATAAGCAGACCTTTAAAAATTTGAACGAAATTAGTGATATTGTAGTATCTACGTCACAATCCACTGACAACATTGCCAATTTGAAAATCGCATAGCTGTAATGATCTCATAGTTCAAAAACATTTATAACTTTCTTACTATTGGTTCGATTTATGTCAAACTTTCACCATTCTGTTCCTCTAATGTTTCTGCCTTCATTCAAATGAATTTAGTTCAAGGGTTGGATTCCCTTGAATCAAATTTTCAAAAGGTTCTTTAAAGGAAGCAGAAAACGATGTTGGGATTCAAATTTTTCTTTATTATAGCAGTAAGAAAAAAAGAAATGATACATCATCAGTTGATCTCATATGGCTATGTTGGAAACCTAAGACTAGTATAGTAAATGTGTGCCCACACTTACCATGTCTGAAGTTGATACCTGCAAACACGTATTTTCAGTTCTTTCTTTAACCCCTAATAGTCGAGCAGAATGATGCTAGATATCGAAGAAAGTGTGCATTTTTCATAAAAGCAAGACATTTGGCATTTAATTAGAGCTATTAATGCTGAATAATTCAGGGTATAGGGCCGCCTATAATTTGGGTACTTGAGGCGCTTGTGCCAATCCTTTAAATGACCCCACAGGGCATTGTTTCCTTCAAAACTGATAATCTAGTTTGTATGTATTCAGTATTATGTAATTACGACCATGCATGTTTAGTTTCGTCTGCGAATTCGATCCGAAATGCCCCCCCCCCACCTCCAAATCAAAATGGTCTAGTCACATCTTTGCATGTACCTTGCGTAGAGGTGTCTTAATACCCTTTTCTAACTGCACTGATTTTCATCGGATGCATCCGGACGCATCCGATGAAATGGTCAGTTAGAAAGCAACAGAAAAGAAAAAGGCGATCAAATAGCCGATGAAAAGAAGAGAAATAGGCGATTAAATTCTCCTGATCAAGAGCAGGAGAAATTCTCATTCTATCGGTATGACACCGATGATATTGCCAGTTAGAAAACGCTCGGGAGAAAAAGGCGATTAAAACAGCGATTAAAATGGTCAAAGGTCGCAGTAGTCAAAATAATTTGATTAGCATGTGCGCGCATTAAAAAAAGAAGACGAAAAGCTGAAATGATCCCAAGGAAGTGGTGAATTTGCGCTTTAATGTAAATAGTTGAATTCAGTGACCTGGGTAGGCGGTTTGAACAGTTGTGTTGTTGTTAATTTTGTAAGTAGTAATAGTAAAAGTAGTAGTAGTAGTAGTAGTAGTAGTAGTAAGAGTAGTAGTATTATTATTACTGATTTCTTACTCGTGGTGGTGCTAGATTGACTCCTCTTTAAGGCGGCGACTTCGCAGAGGGTATTGGCGTAAAACGGGAGGTAACTTCGCCAGCAAAGATGGTGGTTGCCTTGGCAATGCGTAGGGGGAAGTGTACTCATTATGATCATCATACTTAGGCTTAGTGTCAGCGCGGTGCGTTGTGGAAAATTCATCTGAAAATTGAACAGACGAAGGATTATAGTTAGAATCTGCCAAGGAAAAAAATACAACATATCTTACTTTGGGCCTGTTGGAGAGGTTAGAGGTTACAGGTTAAAACGGATGATAATGTGGAGGTTAAAGCAAAGGTTAAAGTGGGGGTTAAAGTGGAGAATTAAAAGTGAGATTAAGGCGGAGGTCTGAGTAGAGATAAAAGTTGAAATTAAATTAGAGAATAAAGCTGAGGTTAATGTGGAGATTAAAGTGGAGGTTAAAGTGGAGTTAAAATTGAGGTTAGAGTAGAGGTTGAAGCGGAGGTTAAAGTTGAGGTTAAAGTGGAGGTCAAAGTAGAGGTTAAATTGGATGTTAAAGTGGATGTTCAATTTGAGGTAAACGGGGGTGAAAGTAGTATTAAAAGCGGAGAATTAAAGAAGAGATTAAGGCAGAGTTCTAAGTGGGGATAAGAGTGGAGGTTATAGTAGAAGTTAAGGTGGAGGTTAAAGTGGAGGTCAGAGTAAAGGTTAAAGTGGAAGTTAAAATGGACGTTGTTGTTTTTTTTTCTTCTCTTATGCTCAAGCGAGGTTTTTATTTTCATAACTTCAATACATATTTAAATTGATAACGCAATGAATGAGTGAAACATAATAAAGGCTAAAACTAAAGTATATTCAACAATTCTTCCAGTCTAGTATTGTTTCTTTGCTAACACATTCGTATCTTTGAAATAATCTTAGCAACGACTTGAATTCAAACAAACAAAGTATGTGGGTAATAAACAGAACCCTTGATTAACGTAACATTTATAAATTGCATATTGTGCATAATTTGAAATAATATTCAGGTTAGAATATTTCTTGTTTCTAATGTCCTTACCTTACGTGGTAGATGTTAAATTTGAGGTTAACGGGGGTGAAAGTTGGGGTTAAAGTGGAGGTTAAAATGGATGCTAAAAAAGGGGTTTAAATGGAGGTTAGGTGGAGATTAAAGTGGAGGTTAAAGAAGCGGTTAAAATGGGGGTTAAGGTGTATTTTAAAGTGGATGTAAAAAAGGTTTAAAACCTTCTGGGTCCGCCGTTCGTGAAAAGATGTACAAACATAAAAAAGGAACACTTATGAAATGTCATTTCTGTTTTCAAAAGGGACAACCCCCCCCCCCCCTTAATCTGGCGGTGCTTTGATTTAAAATCTATAATATCCTGTAAAAGGCAAAGTAGTTCTATAAATTCTGTCTGTAAAACCCTTTTTCCCATGTTTGTAATACACCCTAAAACGCTGGGCAAGTCTTTTCTAGCTAAACCAATGTTAACATTTTGGGGCAATACTGTGTTTCTTCTTACCATTAACTAAATTTCTTATTGAAATGACTAAAAAGGCAAATTAATTAGTTGGCATAGTTTGATCCGACGATTAGAATGATTTTCCTCAAATGCTGGATTAATAACATTGAGCTGCCTGAGAAAAATTCAACTGAAACTGAATATATTGAACCAATAATTTTGTAATATTGTTAATTTTGAATTGTCTATTCATATAGATAATAATAATGAAAAATGTAATAATAATAATGTTGATAATATTAATGATAATAATGATGATAATGATAAACAAGATAATGTTAATAACATTAATACCAGTATTGAAATAATAGGGCAATTTCGTGTGGGAAAGAGGAAAAATCACCAAATTCTAAATTCGATCCTACTTCAATAATTTAACATTTTCTATGTGGACAACAAGACACTTGTAATGGAACCGAAAACCGTTGTGAAATATCTTTTGCGGTTTTTCTGAAAAACTTTCTTGAAGTTGGTGCTATGTTGGGGACATCAATTACATGATCACGGTTTAATTTCTCAAAATTCAGTGGAGCAATGTATTTAAAACTTTTTCCTCTATATTTATTCCTAATTTAACAACATCATCTATAGGAATCAAGTATTGCAAATCATTTTTTTTTTACAGATTTTGTTTGGAGAGATTTTAAAGAAGTTTTACGCACAATTTGTTTTCTTACTTAATTTTGTTGCAGTTGCAAATTGTCTTCCTTCATCTACCTACCAAAAGTCCTGAACATAAATTTCATACGTTTCTAATTGTGTTCTATTAAAACACTGGTAACGAAATTACATTGGCAACGGAATTACAAGGGGCAGCAGCACTAGTAATGAGTGGTGTGTTTTGCAAAAGATGAACCTGCTGCCTCATGTAAATATACTGTTTGCTGTGTTACAACATTTTAATGGATGTTGCCCTTTTTGAAGTATTGGCTTATTATATAAGTTGGTTTCAATAGAGACTAAGGATCTAGTTTTGATAAATTCAATGAATGTTTTTTTTAAACTTGTTTCAAATTTTCATTGTGTTTATTTCCATTAACTCTGAACTTAAAATTAAAACTGTACCAACATCTCTTATGATACCTTTGGAAATACTTCATATTATTTAAGGCAATTTCAAACAGTGCCGTTCCTGATTTTTATTCTTCACTGATCTCAGGTAATCTATCAAGAGAAAAAAAATCTTTAGAAGTTAGATAGCTAAGACCATAGCAGATTAGCCCTCTTGCAGACGGTAAATTTCCATACTCTACGTAGTATACAGACTATTAAAAAGAAGGGGACAGGATGATTTTGACGATGTCCGCTAGCAGTCGGAGAAAAAAAAACCTCGAAAACAGCTAGGTGGAGGTTGAAGAGCAAGGTATCTACCAACAAAATTATATTTCATTAAAAGTTAGATGGCTATTAAAGACCATAGCGGACTGTTCTTGTTGCACACGGACACTTCCATACTCTGCGTGTAATAAGATGGGGCCATCGGAGGGTGGGGGGGGGTAACTTTGAATCGGTCTGCTACCGTACAGAGAAATACCCTCGCTGATGACTACATGTAAGTGGAGGTTAAAAAGCAAGGTCTAATCTATCCACACACAAAAAAGAATTTATAAAAGGTTAGAAGGCTTTGACAAGTAGCGGGTGGTCACAGTTGTGATCTGTATATATGCGTAATTCCGTTACCGGCAAATGGCGGCAATAATACGTTGTCAAACTTCGTGTGATGTTCCTACTTGCAAACTAAACTCATTTGATTTAATTGTAAACTAGTAACTATATTAACACAATTGACTTTAATTTGATCACCGCAAACCAACATTTGCTCAGAAATGTCATATTTACTTACTATTTAACAATATAAAAGACGTGTTTTCCAACAGTTTTAAAAAAATTAAGTACACATATGAAATGCTTTGTTGTTAAAATCAA
>BEXV01000194.1:36360-49530 GCA_003118195.1 Hemicentrotus pulcherrimus | reverse complement strand
CCCCCCCCCCCCTCCTCCATCTTGGGGGTGTTTTTATAAGTAGTCTCGTAACTTTGTAAGTGGAAAATGTGGGATGTATAGACATAGCGAAAACAAGATTTAGGACAGCTATCATGCTAGTGTGCAACATTTTGAAGTCGCTAGTAAAATTACGGGGTTTGATTGCAACATGAGCTTTAATTTCTGTCGGTAAATTTCGTTTGGCTGCCCCTCTCATATTGAAAAGCTGGTTATGCCATTGCATGTCACAGAAGAAAAACTAGATGAAAGCTAAACCAAAGCCTAAATCGAGGATCACGTGAGTGACCCTCTTCATTTTCATGCTGATATTTGAAGCCACTATAAAACATTACGACCTTATTTAGAGGGAACTTTCGAAGGTGTTCAATTCAGTAAACCTATCACGTATGTCCTCAGTTAAAAGCCGTGCGGCTTGAGAGTTCTCATTTAGTAGGCAAGGCGTCAGATGAATGGTTGTAGGGAGTTTACACCACAAGAGTTGAGTTGGCGAAACAAATTCCACGTGTTCTCAAGCTACCTTTGTCATCCTTCGACTGATCATAAAATTGCATTTCCATCGATCCAGCATGAACTGGCTCCATATTGTGCAGTATTGGGTGCCTTTAATTTAGGTGTTCCTCATTTTCAACTTAAATATCTAGTGAGGAATAGAAATCGTCATAATTTCATATATTATGATAGCACGATAGAAAAAATGACGAATATAACTTGCAATCATGAGGTTGTAAGTTCTAATAAACTACATGTAATATGCCTGTAAATTCGAAAAGTACAGACAGTTGTAAAATTTGAGCAAACATTCAGATAAGAGACTATTTAAAACTAAAATATATAAATAGTAACTGTTTGACGTAAATTCTTCCACCTTACCTAGTGTGAAAATAAGCTCTTCTAATTTCATTTTTGTGTGGGGGTGATGAAAGACTGACGCACCGCGCACCACGCCTTGCCTTTCTCATGAAACGAAACTCATTTGCAAAAGGAATAAAATGCCACGAAATTTTTGTTTCTTTTTCTATATACTTAAAGTCATTTGTAATCCATTCGATGATTTTTTTAAAGGGCACTAGCCTATCTCTTTTTGATATAATAAATTCGATTTTTTTTTTTTAAAGGCATTAGCCCCTTTTTTTTAATACAATGCATTTGATTAAAAAAACAGGCATAAACCTCTTTCTTTTTATATAATGCTTTCGATTTTTAAGGCATTATTTAGCGCCTCTCTTTTTTCCCCCTTTTCTCTTTTCTTCTCTTTTTTGTATCGTTTTTTTTTTTTTGTGTTGCTTTGTATTGTTGTGTGGTTGTTATCGTTACTGTTTGTGTTTTAAAGGTTCTCGCATGGCACAAAAAGCAGAATAAAATTCGTCAGTGTCCATCTTGATTGTTTTCTTATAGAACTATTGATAATTGAAAAATTGAATTGAAAAATCCATCAAGACTTAGTGCCGAAGAGATCTGTGTTTAAAGAGGATAGGATTTATTTTCTAATAACTTCAATACTAAGTCATTTGTTAAGGTCTTTATTTAACCAGGTGTTTGATTTGATTGGTCATCTGCATGGATTACCCACCTTTTTGGATCAATTGAAAACTGAATTATAATTACCTTTAATGAGTGCAATCTACCTTTGGACTCATCATCTATCTTTGAATATTCTCCGGCAGAAAATGCAATAGATTAATTTGGGAAATATCATCTTCCTGAACCTTTGAGAAAGCAGGTGAATATAATTGTGTGCCCGCAAAACTGGACACTTCGGAATTCTTTATTGGGCCTTTGAAGACATGATAATATTGATAATAAGATATGTCTATTTCGATTTGTACAAATTGTGTACATATTGTAAGGGCTGTGGTCCTTTTTTAATGAAGCGTTTCTAAATCATGTAAATATCGATATCGTTATTATAAGTACGGTCACTTTTAACCAAATACCGAAAGAAGTTAACAAGCAATATTTCATGAATGTTTACGTTGGACAATATCATAAAGGACGAATATGTATCGTGGTTAGTGCTATGTGATGAATTTTTTTCGTTAAATCCGAAGGTAAATAGAAAGTCTTCATGTTTTTTTAGTGTCCGGAAAACCAACCCCCATCATACCTCGATGTAAGGGGCCTTTATTGATTAAATTGCATTTAAAATTCACTTTGCCTTAACTACGCAAAAACCATAGGGGAGTTCTAATTACAGTTGTTCAGTTCGGTGTTTCTTAATAGAAAAACAAAAGATCTCAACTTTTTTCCCGAAGAAATATCCGTTGAAAATGACATTTTCTAAGATTTGAAATTCGAAAGGGTGTTCGATTTTAGTTCATTGACAAGAAAGTGTATTAAGACCATATATTTGTATACACAATTTGTTTTGATGATCCTCGCTCAATGCCGCATATTCACCGCTTCACGTTAGTGGATTTTATTCATGGGTATTTTCTTTGTCACCAACTTTTTAAGACATTTCATTAAAAGGCTTTTATGTAGTACGAAGAAATAGCATCAAGTATCCGGTATTAGTTTAACGCATCGCAGTTGTAATAGGAGTAGTAGCAGTAGTAGCAGTAATGGAGTCGTAGTTATAGTCCCCACAAGACTAAAATGCCACAAGGTCTTTTTTCTCGGATTTTGTGTATCTCTCTCTCTCCCTTTCTCCTTGTCTCTCTCTCTCTCTCGGTGGCACTGGAAACGTTTGGGGAAGACGAAAATATCATGTCTAGAAGTACTTACAGACCGCTGTCTAAGTTACTACACTCAAACATCTCTCAAGACGTAGTCAAACCCACGTTCGTATCACCTTGAAATAAAACAATATTTTACACCCAATGGAATTATTAGCGACAGCTCATGCAAATGGCTCTATGTTTCAATGAGGTAAAACCGTTATCATTGTGATTTGATATATATGACGTTCTTTCTTTGTTTAGGTTATCTTCGCAAAACATGAAAGAAATGCGAATTTTATTTCACGTCCTTGAGAACTATTTCGTTCATTATGTCTTGTCTAATTTATATTTTTAAGATATAGTTTTCTCTTTCACTTTTTGTAATTACTCAGTTCATTCGACTACCGGTATGAAGTCAGGAGGAAAGTCTTATCACATCCATCGGAGCACTTTCCTTTCTTTAAGTGTTTCCTTTTTCACCTTTATATTCACTTCTATTTGATCTACTACCATGATTGCCTGGTCGAACGACGAATTTATGTAGGCCTACACGACGTTGTATCAGACAGATGATCTAGATTTCTGCCGCGACTGCATAATTCCTTTTGTTGTCCCTAGCCCCCCCCCCCCCTATACACTCTCACACCCGAAATGGGGGGTGGGGCAGGGAAATATTTATTGTTTTTATTCCGGAACGAGGCGATATCATTCTTTCTAATTCACATAGGGGAGCATCTTGCGACAACAATAAAATTATTGCGATTCGCAACAGCTTATAATTATGTTCTCTTTAAGTATTTAACCTGGACCGTTGGGGTGTTCTTAGAAATTATATTTGCTACCGTAATTGTTTTCTATGGCACAATGGTAACTCAGATCTATTGTTGACAAATAAAAGAACACTCAAGTTAATTATGATAAAGTTTTTTTTTAAACAAGAAGTAATTAAAATAATATACAAATATAAATGCATGTAGTTTGTATCTATTCTTAATTAATAGATTCATACATCACTATCCTAAATCGTTAGGGGTGTTGCTTTTAGCTTTTACATGTGCCTCGCTTCAATTCATAATGAAGAAAACAATTTTATCAAGAGTTATTTGGGGGAAGGGCTTGACCCCCAAGCCCTCGTCTATAAACGTTATTGATGTTCTATATATTCGAATAAGCAAAGCGAGCTGGCGAAAATAATGACATAGTTTTAAACTGAAAATGTGAATTGGTCACTAAAATGTATTATGTACTATACGAGATTTAGATATTACTAACACGCCATCTTCCTGCCCGTAGCAAGCGGTGGCGGTTGCCTGAAGACTGGTAGCTTTAATCAACATAAACCAAACAATCCATAATCCTATAAGGAAAAAAATTAAGAAAATATACCTTTCGATTTAAAACCTACACGAGAAACGTAAAAGCTCGATTTAATCAGATTTGAATTTGATAATTATTTGTCCGAAAAATAAACAATTGTTCTACCATTTCTACAGTGTATCAACAAAACCACATCAACGATAATATCTCTCATCATTGGTTGAAATCATGTTGCTATTTTAAACTTATAAATATATCCAGACATACTATCTTAAACCCTTGTCAATGTAAATTTACTACCAATGAACCTGAATTTTGAACGCCTGACTCTTTAAGTTCTCATACCTGTGTAAATATAATGTGCAATTGGTTTTGTTAATTTGTGTTGATTGCTTCTCCTACATTTCTCCCTCTTCTTCTCCTATTTCAAGCCGTATCTTCTCTGGCCTTTTCGTTTCCCTGTTGATTTTTTTTTTCGTACAATGTTATTCCCATTTTCTTTATTACTGTGCATATTACTGTTATTAATCTAACCAATTTAAAATGAATTGTATTTTAATGTATTTTGTCCTTTATGTTAAAATTCAATTTTGTTTCAGCTGTTGTTCAATATTCAGCATCTTTATACCTTGAATATTACTCCACAATTAAATCATTTCATGAAAATGTAATTTATTACAGTAACCATGGGAACTAAAAGCAAATAATTGACAAATTGTTATTCTGATCACTAACATTTTAGAATACAATGATATAGATTATGTCCAGGCATGCGATTTGTTTTAATAGTAATAATGTAATTATATATGATTAATTTAGTGAAAGAGTTTTAGTATACCCTATGCAACGTGACATAGTATATTGCTGTGTTGTCGTATTTTGTCGTATATGCCCAAAGAATTGGTAGACGGATATCACTTTCTTAGGGAATGAAACTCAATCAAGACAACTAATCAAAATAATATCTTGAAGGTTATTCATTCAATCACACGCTTCATAACAGGGGTTATGAGCCTTGTATTGCTCATAAAAGCTACACGAAGATTAATAATCTGAAATAACTCTTAAAAGAAATACACAAAATAAGTTTACAAATCTTTGAATGTCATAACCTTTTGAAGAACACTTAGAGATCAATGTGAACTAAGATTTACCACTCTACTAATCAAATGGCCTCCTTCTCACTAAGCTTATTTGCATGAGGGCGGACGCATTTCCTATTCTTGGGAGTACATTTACCTAGATTGGTCAAGTTTCACCCTTCTTTCTTATGAATTAAATATCATGATTGGGAGAAGCATAAGTACATCATAAGCGTTCTCGCAAAATTGTAATTTGTGTCCCCCGCTGTAGTTATCATTTATCATTCATCATGCAAATTGAAAAACAGAGGACCACTGGCGGAGTCTTGCGGTACACCACGGCTCTCTTGCTCAGAGCTGTGGTTTTTCACTCTCTTTGGGGTGATTATCACAGGGGACAAGGAGACGCCCCGGAAATGATTTTCAGACGGAATCTCATTAACAAAAATTCATCTTGTAAACACTGTCTAGTCAAAATATGATAAATCGGTTTGATATGTCTTTTCTAGATATGACTCGCAAGCTGGTTGTTATTATCATGGTTCTAATACTGCATTCTGATTTTGTTGTCATATCATGGTAATGTTAGGCTAAGCTGTAAACTGAACAGGGATTCGAGGTACAATTAGCATGATTAGACATACAAATTTCAGTACCTATTCATTTAACGAGTTGGAACGATGTTACATATCTTTCAAGAGAGTATGAATTCATATACATTTCACCCCGTGTTCATGCAGACAAGTTTTTGCGACATTATGTACTTCGTCTTCCTAGTCACATTATCAGGGGAATTTTTACCTGACACAGTGGGTACTCAAAAAGATAGAGGGAAAATGTCTTTTAAACACACAAAATGCTCTCCTACCATGTCAATATGTTCATTTTTCCATCTAGTAAGAATGATAAGAAATGTGACACTTCGCCTACCGTATTGTCGAGAATTACCATACAGATATATCTGATACGATGGACATATTCGTTATATAGAGAAGGGTTTGGGGTTTCGAAACCGCGGCATGATACAGATTACCTCTAACGGTTGCTTGCCGGACTAAAATGCATTTTATCTTCGCTTTAAACATGGCCTTTTCTGGATGACTTTACCCGGCAAAGTGTTCATTCTTCTTTCTCATTATGATTATTCGGTATACTGACCGT
Organism: Hemicentrotus pulcherrimus; assembly: GCA_003118195.1. Classification (NCBI taxonomy): domain Eukaryota; kingdom Metazoa; phylum Echinodermata; class Echinoidea; order Camarodonta; family Strongylocentrotidae; genus Hemicentrotus; species Hemicentrotus pulcherrimus. The sequence continues at coordinate 43,289 of BEXV01000194.1, read as the reverse complement.
GATTTCCTATTGACACAATGGCAGTGAATCAACACTTTACCTACTAAGCGTCTTAATAATGATAGCAATAATAATAATAATGATAATAATAACAATAATGATTATGTTAATTATAATGAAAATTAATAAGTAAATTCGTATACAGCGCATATACTTATTACGTGTTTTTGCGCTTTACATAATAGAGTAAATTGTTGATATATTCTTTTTATAATTACAATCACATATACAGAAATATTTATTCAATTATTTTATATTACAAAGAAATGGGAAAATACACAATATATTGATGAATTGGCAAATTAGAATAAATTACGCACGCTGAAGATTAAAAGACGAAAATACTTTAGAATGTCTAGTGTAGTTCACTTCTATTCTTCTTTCTTGTAGTAACAATCGTTTATCCGATTTTCCTATTCATTAAGATTTTTGAAAATTATCAGCTTGCCAATCACTCTCAATAGACTGTTTTAGTGTTTGGGTATCTTTTTCTACTAAGTTGAGCCACTTGTATTACATTAGTTATTGTTTATTCTTTTATTTTATTTTCTGATAAAGAGAAGAAAGCAAAGTGTCCATGTTTATTTCCTTGTTTTGTATTTTCTTCTTCTTCTCTCTCTCTCTCTCTCTCTTTCTCTTCTCAGGTGTCCTACCATGGGCAGGTTACCACTAGAGTCATCCGGTTCGTTCTTTCTCCAATCCTCTCTATTTCGCGCAATATCATGACTCAATGTTGATCAACTTACAGGTCTCCAGACTCCGATCTGTGGATGGGCATAATGTATGTTGTTTGACAAAGCAACCCATCCGTCCTTTGACGGATCCCTTTTTTGTTTTGCTAAATCCTTCTGGGGGTCCATAACTCCTCCCCACATGGGTTGCCACTTTCCCAAACAGCAGAGTCTTAGGTGGGTGATCCAGTTTAGTCGCCGGCCATCCGACCATGAAACCGGTAGTACTGGTTTAACACGGTTCCCAGAAGCAGGGAGAATATGACCTGACATCTCTACATGCTCTAAGAGATCATGTTTTGAACTTAAATAATCTGTTTTAACTCTTCCGGTCTGCAAGCTTCTACTTGAACCTAATACCAATAATTTTTCACATGCAACTTTTTTTTTCTCCTCACATCTTGAGTCGTCTAATTCTTTTAAAGGTTTTTAATGCTATTTTGTATTGTGATATATCATGTATAATTTTTACTTAGTTTTTTAACTTCTGGATCAGCCTCTCATACGGGCCTTTTTTCTTCAATGTGGCTGCTACATACTTCAGTAAACATGACTGTATCCATATACATATAGTTTTTATGTTATTTCTTTGTTTGTATCTTTACACTTCAAAATCCTTCTGTTTCTTTATGTTCACGTGAAATAGAATAAATAAAAGAAATGAATGAAAAGCAGACAAGAATTAGCTTAGATATCTGATATTTTGCGATCCAAGATGGCTACCAAAAACTGGAATTAGCCTTAATTCAAGAAATATCCATGCCAAAGAAGTTTTTTGTGTGTTTCGGGCTTTTCGGGCCGACAAATACATTCAGACTGTGTAAAAAGTATTATCTTAGTCAAGATGGAGACCAATGGTGTCTCAAATAGCCAATAAAAACATATACAGTCTGTGCATCCCATAAAAACGAAACCGAGAATTTTCGATGTTTCATCATAAATTATATGACACATATTTGTAAAGCTTAAATCCACCTATCTATGTGATGCATATTTCACGCTTGAGTGATTAAAAACAATTTCAAGATAGAACACCAAAAAAGTCACTCGGTATCCGATTTTTGTAATGATGGAATCCAGGATATTCACCATTAAGGCATTTAAGATGGCTTCCTTTTTATCTAATCTAGTGACTGAAAGAAGGAATTTTACATATAGCTCCGATTAGTCTCATTTGACAACGCCCCCTATCGTCAAAGTCCAACGCCTAACATGTTAGCATATGGACTTTTACCAACAAAATCGTTTTAAAAAAAATAATAATAATAATAATTTTTTGTTTAAATTCATTGGAACCCTCATGTCCCATTGACTTTTGAAAGGTACTGTAATTTGATCAAAATAGGTCGCAAACTCGTCATTGCCTATATAACGCATGACTGTAACGAGTCGATTGTAATATTATAGGTCAAGCACACGAAGGATAACAAGCAGGAATTATTATAGATCAGTTCTGTTTGATTCATTATGTCCACTTCAGCCAACCCCCCATGGTAATTTTTTCCATTTACTATAGGCAAACATTTTGCCGAGGTAAGCAAAAACATGAATATTAATGACACACCATGGACTATTCGATTATTTACAGGGGGTGCAATTGTGCACCATATCAAACTCCCCTACTTCCAGTCAAGTATTTCATTGTATTATGTATTTTGGTAGGTTTATTTTATCAAATGTTTTATTATCAGATATCAATGATAGTTTAAAGATGTATAAAAGGTTCTTTTAGTTTATATTGGGCAAAGCTATCTCACATACAAAATCACTTTCAAGTGTCGTCTGCTCCGCCGATTGCCGTCTGCTATATGTTCAAGGCACATATTTATCTGTGGATTGTGATGTAGACAGTTTACTCGTCATAGTAGATTTATGATTAGCCATCTGACACACATACAATTACTACAACACTCTCACTTCCCCTCCCCGACACACCATTTCCGCACACCCGGTTCAATCATACCCAATGGCACACCCTGTAACACAGTGACAAATTCTACGAAATTGACAATTTTCCTGCAAAATAGACCCCTTGAATCATGAAAGACGAACTTTACCCTATTCTGATGACACGAATGCATGCCAAGATAACAATGGCTGCGTTTCCATACAGAAATAAAACTAGTTTGCGATTAGAAAGAATTTTCAATTTTTCGATAATTTCACAAAATATTTGCCGCCTCATACAATATGACGTCATGTCAGCTGATTGGCTAGTTTGGTAGTGACGTCGAACTAGCTACGTTTGTGCTGGCTTTGGTCCAACGAGCGAAAATGAGACAACCGGAACAATATTTAGGACATAGAAGTTTGAGGTTTATTCATGAATAATTGCTGTTTGCTAATAGAAATGTAATTCAATACGTCTTAAAGGATTTCATGACAAAAATGACAAGAATATAGCCACGCTAACGTTTCGAAGGAAAAAAAGCTGTCTAATGCTTGCATTAGATAAAGCTATAAATAGGTAAAGACTCACTTCATGTACAATTATTTGTCCGTCTAGCCGTTATCGTTAACAAATTTTATTTCTGTATCCATATTTCTCATTCAAAACTGATCTTATCTCTGAAATTGAGCCTACACCTTTCAGCAACCCATCATGGAAGTGAAGTCGCAAAAATGCGTAAACATAACTATATTTAACGTATGATATTCGCATTGTATGGGTTCTACACATTAATAACCTTGGGAGTTGTCTCATTTAAAGACGGTGTAAATTTAAGCATTAATTGTAAACTTTCAAGAGGAATTAAAAGACAGCATGGTAAAGGTTTTGTGGTCGAGTGGATACGTCGCCGGACTGTCGATCACAAGGTCCGCGGTTTGTGTCCTGTTGCCGCACTAATGTCCTTTGGCAAGATATTGATCTACATTTGCCACACTCCATCCAGGTGAAATAAATGGGTACGTGGTAGGAATTTATTCCTTGAAATGCTAGAGCGCCGTAATTGCAGCCGTGGTAAAGCCAGGGTAATAATCGGGAGCGCCAGGAGGGTCAAAATCTGACTGACATGAGCGCTATACAAGAACCCATTATTATTATTATTATTATTGTTAATATTATTATTATCGTTATTAATGTTATTATTATCATTATTATTATTATTATTATTATTATTATTATTATTATTATTAATATCAAAGGCCTATGTAAAATAGTGCGAATGCACGCGGATACACTCTGATAAAAAAACTACCAAATTTTAAATTCAACGTTAACAAAGGCAAAGAATAGACAGCGTTCATATCTAACTGATGCGACCTTCAATGATAAGGTTGAGTTTTGGTAAAGATGAATTTAAATAAGTTGTGGGCTTCTCATTTCTGTCTCACCTGCATAGCAAAAGCAAGACATAGGTGCCGTTTTTTCCGGTGACGTCAATATAAAAAACTTAACCTAAGTTTAAGCTTAGGTTAGTGTGCAAAAGCCTGGCAGAGCATTTGAGGTCAGATGATGGACACGAGAGAAGAATACAAAGTGTATATATCCTTTTCTTTAACATGATATTATTCATATTTGTTGCTTGATAAATCTTTATAAATCTTTATCACAATTATGAAATTTTAGATGGTTACCATTTTTTTATTTTTTTTTTATTTCATTCAGTTCTGAGTTTTTGATCGATCGGGTGGGTGGTATATGCACAAAATTACCTTTTCTGTATAAGTTCTGTATAAGCTTGGCTTGTTAGTACTCTTGTGAGTAATGTGCCGTGGGATTCCATATCCTTAAACTGCTGGCAAACAGAGCAACAAGACCAAGCTCTGTAATTATTAGGATCTCTGTCCAGTAGTGCCGTGTTTGTGCCATCGAACTGGATCGACCAAATCAATTGATTCATAATACATATATATATATATATATTTCTAACATCTTTTCCCGTAACATGAGAATAATTTAAATAGTTTTATGATTATTTAAATGTAATGTTAATTGTTATTGTAAAAATTATTGTTTTAAATGGGGCACGCTTCAAGAGTCCTATCTCGCAATCCCGGGGCAACGTGTCTGACACGAACGGTTGTAGCAACTACTCCGAAGATCAAGATGTAATCTTGATTTAAGGAGACACGAACGAACGAGCTTAGGCTTAGTTTTTGAATGTGTAATACAATGTTGAAAAGTACAAATTCTTATTCAATTCAACTTAAACGAAATTCTTTTCTACTTTCCCCAATCATGTCAGTAGAATTTCAGGTCACAAAGTCAAGGTCAAAGGTCATTTTAGGTCAACAAACTTAGACTATGTTGTGGCATCAACATCAAATTGTTTTCATCATTTTGAAAGTATATATTCATATTCCATGAAACTTGAACATAGGGTTTTCAAGTATCACCAATCATAATATGATTAGTCTTTTAGGTGACAAAGTCAAGGTCAAATGTCATTTTGAGGTCTGCAAACTTAGACTTGTTTATAGCATCAACAACAAGATTTTGAATTTTTTGCATAATTTTAAAAGTGTTTGTTCAACTTCCATGAAACTTATCAATTACCTCAATTCATATGACACAAATTACAGGTCACGAAGACAAGGTCAACGGTCATTTTACGCAGTATACTAGGATTTTGTTTTCACAACTTAATATGAGAATTAATAAATCCTTTTTTTTGTTGTTTTGTTCAGATTTCATGAAAACTATCATTCAAATAAGAGAAATAATTTTATTCAGAGGATTTCGTTTGGGGGGCCTGCTAATGGGACATCCTGCCTATGAGAAATTCAGGGGGTCTATTTTTTATCTTAACTTTAAAGATTCGAAAGCCTTCTTATCAATTCATTATTTTCCGATATTATAAGGTGAACCTTTACCGATCTGCGAATTTCTATTTTGCCTGCCTCCATCCTACGGTAACTTTTTTACGGGGCGGGAATGCTCTTTAAACCGTAAACCAGACTGAGTATGGCTTATTGTAATGTTACTTCGATATTTGTTTTTCATCTTTCAGGATGTTGACGCACTGATTCTAATGAAAACTTCCCACGACAATGTTTTGATATTCATTCCGTTTGACAAATTGGAAATGACTACAGTTATCTGCTCAAGTGTATGTTATCAATTTCAAACTCAGTCTACACTATATTTTATGTTAACGATGTTTTGAAAAAACAATCATGGTAACAACTTTTGTTTCTGATCAGGAGAGATCAATGGGGCTCAAAATATTGTTAGATTAATTCCCCTGCAAAATGTGTATATACTGATCCAATATAATCTTTCATTTTTAAATTATGTATACAGGTGATTATGATTATAAAAAAATCTCAGACGATGAGCAGGCTTAGTCTACTTAATTGTTTTTCTCAGTTGGTTGCCTGAGAGTCTGTTATTCTAAATGATAACTTACGATAATACGGAATCTCTACAGTATATCATGTATTTCCCGTCATGGATAAAAGAAGGAATGTTTCAAATCAAACATGTTAAATCAAGTTCCATGTATAGATAACTCTTTATTCATTAACCATTTTGCATTTAAGGATTTGTTGCTTTTATTCAAAATGTCAAAATTAAAAAAAGCATTCCCAAAATATTGGTCACGAAATCTACGTATAAACAAAGTTTTAAGTCTCAATAAAACAATGTACATTTAGACAACTTTAGATGCTATTAAACGTTGAATGTACTAAAGCAAAAAGTTACTATAATTTAATGCTAGAAGAAGAAAAAAGAGGACGTTTGTTTCCATTTTCGGCAAAATATTTTAGGCCTACCAGAAACATTCGTTTGGAAAGATGTATTTAAGTTCGAACTAATTAAGATAAGAGACAATAATATCAAACAATATAATTTCAAATTAATTTGTAGGATATTGCTCTCTAAAGACAATCTCTTTACATGGAAAATCGTACAGTTTAACGAATGTGAAATTTGTCGTGAAAAAGGAACTATTGAACATTTTATATTTAGAGATTTCTGAAAAATTATCTCAAGAATCATATATTTCATCTTTAAAATTAAAATTAAAATTAATATGAACATGTTATTGATTGGATATAAAATAGATAACTGAAAATTTCCTTTACTTAATTTTTTTGATAAATTTTGCTCAACTGGTAATATACAAAGATTACATAAAGCAGAACTTTGGGGAAGTACCAATCAATCCAAAGAGGTTAATAAATAATTTAATTTCACCATTGAAATGTTATTTGAAATACAAAGAAAATATAAGATACTTCGATAATGAA
>BEXV01000193.1:286440-297273 GCA_003118195.1 Hemicentrotus pulcherrimus | reverse complement strand
CTCCATCTCTCCCCCTCCCACTCCTTCTCTCCCCCTCCCACTCTCTATTATTCTCTCTCTTTCTCTCTACTGCCAAAATAAACCTTTACAAAAACAAAAACACACACACCCAGTTGTTCTGAACTCTTTTTATTAATTACAGCTTGCTCAGTCAAAATGAGCTCTTGAGCAGACATAATTAATGATGCAATGATAATGAATAACGCATAGTAATTTCCTTTTTATGCAGGGTAGTAAAGGGTACTAAATATCTTCGAGCATTGTCTACAACTCAGTTCAACTCATTATGGACATTATACATGTATACAGTAAACACGTGTCAGTGAGCTCATTCAAGCAGCAGTTTGAATTTAATTTGTAAACAATTTTTGTTTATGAGCTACAGGGTTTGAATACAATTTTGTATTTCTTCAATGCTTGAGCAGTAAAGCTGATCTTGAGTTGTGATGATAGATAGGTCTGTTTTCATCATTTTAAATTTGCCATATTACCTGCTATTTTAACTGTCCCAATCGCAAATTAGCCAGTTAATTTGCGTCTTCATCAGCCCGCAGTTGCAATTGGCGGGAAATGTGGTCTTAGTTCCAAAATATATTCCGCTATTTGGGAAATAGCGGGCTTATTTGTGCCTGTCTGCGCTAGTTTGTGATGAGTTTATCAGTCTGGTGAAGACGCTATTTCAAGCTTCGGGATGATATCCTCAGTCTGCATAATAGAGGGTTATTTGGCAACTCGAGATAATGAAGACAGGCCTAGTATTCTATCTTTGCAGAAACTTGGGGCTTCAAATAATCCAAAATAGCTCCCTCCCCCATTCCTCTCCTGGAACAAATAAAATGTTAGAATTTTGAAAAAGAAAAGAAAAGAGAAAATACTCAAAAAGAGAATTATGAGGATCTTTGATCGTCCTGGTCGCCCATCTAGAGTTATTTTATCAGTGATTGATACATTATAACAATATACATGTAAACGCTATAGACTGAACATGTACAGTGTACATTATAATGTCAGATATATATTGTACCTTTCTTGCCTCTCACTGCCGAAGGTGGTGCTTGTTATTTTCCACATGAATTATTTCAAATCTTGTTTTGTCGCCTTACCTTTTCTTCCAATGTCTGTGTAGATCTTTTACATTTGTACAATGCTTCCTGTCCTATGTGGGAGTCTTTCTTTGAACGTCCTTCATTGCAAAGAGATGATCATATACAATTAAGTTTTTTTGAGGGATGTACTTGTAATAACAAAGTAAAATGATATTGGAGTGATATGTTTTTAACCTCAGAAACAGCTCAAATTTATAGTTCTGGAGGAGCGAAGAAAGTTTGAAAGAATTTTCATATATGTGAACTGTCCTGTTGATCTGTACACTGTCAAGTATACAAATCTATACATGTCATAAAAGGTGTAATTATGTTTGCCAACCTTTTGTCCAATTCCACAGAAATGGCAGGTTGGGGAATTCGAACAATTTTAGTTTGAAATTGAGACGGAACATACATGTATTTCAAGATTCTTAATCATTTTATATGTCACATTGCCAGAAAATGGCCCTTGGCATGACCTTTGTAAATCCCTTTTAGGGCTGGATGCATTTATATAAAAATGTTCACCTATTCATAAAGTCCTTTGAGAATATTTATATGACCCTTTAATCAGGAAAGATGTTGATTGTTGAGCCATAAAGTTGAAGAAAGAAAGAGTCATATTTTAATGAAATATGTAGGTAAATGTGTTGCCAAATTTTTTCTGATAACTGGTGATGATTTCTATGCACACAGATTTACATTATCTTATTTCCTTATTAGATCGTTTCTCTGTTCTTTTCCCTCTCTATCCGTCTCTCTATCTCTACCTTTCTTTATCTCTCTCTCTCTGTCTCTCTCTGTCTCTCTCTGTCTCTCTCTGTCTCTCTCTGCCTCTCTCTCTCTCTCTGTCTTTCTGTACCTTGTACTCCTGTATTCTGTGTGTGGGAGACATACATTGTATACTGTATATCCATGGACCATATCTGTCTACATTTGTAGTCTCAGCTTCTGTCTCTCAGTCCGATATTATCTGTTTGTTTACTTTCTTTTCTCATAATTATTCTGTATTTACTCTTTCATTCACTCACTACTCACCACTGAACAAAGGCAGTCGTGTCTAAAATACAGCAGCACATTTCTTTGTTAGATTCTAAGATGACTACTATCAAGTAGGCAACATTAATTAACAACTGACAGCCTTACAAGACATAATTAGGTATGGATTGCAACTAAAGGCTCTCTAGGCTTGCGTAAACAGTCACTATCATTAATTACTATTTCACAGTGACAGTGGGCTTGTTTTAGTATGAGAGATCACTGTGAGCCGGGATTCAAAGAGGAAACATTCAATGCCATATTGCTAACCACCTGCGTCTGCGTCTGCTGAGACTAGGCATTAGGTGGAGAAGACAGTACTGAGATCTAAATGGATGCACTGTATATATCATAAACAGCACTCCAGAGGTGAATTTATTCATTGAGCCTTGCAAGCTCTCTCTCTCTCCCAGTCTCTCTGTCGGCCGCTGTTGTGCTGAAATTCACCGGCAAGAGTACTGTGTTTTGCAGATCTCTGATATTACTCATGCTGCTCACAACAACGAAAGGGGTATTTCTTTTAGAGCTTGAGTGTGGGGTTAACGTGATGTGTTGATCATATTTCAGGTAGTGCTGTTTTTCTATACAGAGGAAAATGCTGTAGTTGCTAAGCGCTTGGAGTTTTGTACAAGTGAAGCATACATCGAGGAATTCTATTTGTTTAATTTAACTGCACCATACTCGCCTGGAATTATAATGGATTTGTCCGTGTGCTCAGGTGGTCATGTGATGTAGGGATGAGGATCGCGGAGAGTCGATATTGGAATGTACATTGCCTGCCCGGTAGCAGAATCGACGGCGCCCGGAGGGGGACTTCCACAGGGCACACCTGCAGGGGCCATTCACAAGAACTCTGGATCATTTGTTGATCTTTCCCTGGGGTACCCATCCCCCCTGAATGCGATTTTTCAACAATTAGGAAACGGGGGATTCTTGGCTGTATGCGTGTACCCTTAGTAATGCAATACTCTTACGGGACTGGTGCAAAGTATCTGTGCAATATTGGATCTTACATTAGGAATATTCTCAAGTGCTAGCGCTGCATGTGCTAGAATTGAATTTGGGGAAGTAGTTTGATTGGTTGATCAAATAGGACAACCATGTCTCAGCAAGTGGAAAATAATAACCGGGGTATTCAGCGAAAGGCCGCTTCAGAGAAGCGAGAGAGGGACGTCACGGTGAGTGTAGTCAAACAGACCTCGTCGGTCCGTATTAGTAATTCCTCCGGTAATGCGGAAGCGACGATGCGTATGCTTCTTGCATCAACGTCCAGCCCCCGATCTAGTCTACGGAGGAGTGAGCCCTCGCTTGCTCCGTCACCCACATCACCCACCACCCCCACTAAAACACCCACAAGTCGGTCTCCACCAGTTACAATCAAAGACAGGACCTCTAAAACGGAATCATACTCCAGCCGCAGCTCCAAATCGGAGTCAAACATTTCTGGGAAATCTAGCCAATTTGGAAGTTTACGGAGCTCCACCTCCAGTAGGATGTCAACAGGGCCCACCGCACGTAGGATTAGTGCTAAAAAGGCTCAATCACCGGAGAAAGCGGAACCAGATGCACCTCCAACTCCTCCTGCCATAGAATCAAGAAAGATTGATCTTCTAACGGTTAGATGCATAAAGTATTAATTGCCATTTTGAGGTGCATGAGTTTTGCATTGATTTTAAGAGCTTTTGGCATCATCTCTTATAAAAATACATTGAGGAAGAGTCTCATTCGTCATTTAGATCATTATTTCTATTGAGAGCCAGAAGGGCGTTTATTCGTTGACACCCATTCTTGCAATAAAATGTGGAAAAGATATAAATTTAGGAAATTTAGGGGAAATATACATGTATATATATATATATATATATTTATCTTCTTTAGATATTTCAAAATCTCCAAAATGATACACAGAAATGGAAAATTTGCCTTCTTATAAATTACAAAGTGTGCAATTTGCTCATTGAGCAGTCATCATGTGCCTCAAAATGTTTGTCTTTACTGTGCATGCCTACAAATATGTTTTTCTCTTACCAATTTTTGTTGGTGTGTATTCTTCTTCTTTTTCTTAAACATAAATGCAGGAACCATTACCAGTACACACAATCTCACAGTCATGCTTTGTAGATCAAACGTAGAGCCTTATTATATGCAGTGTTTACATAATATGAATAGAGTTCAGGGCTATATGGTTTGCTAAGTGGAGAGTGTGTGTGAGTCACAGTGTTGTTTCTGGAATTAGAATATGATTGTGATATATGATTAAACAGCTGAACCTAATACATGGTAATACAATTATGAGAAAACGAGAAGCTTGTGAAATGGTGATTTCTTTTTAACCAAATGCCCTCTTGACTACATGTAGCTATTGATCTTAGGAGCTCTCTATTGATTGATTTATAAAAAGTGAGATTTCTTTCCACAATTTGCTGTACATACATGTAGTTCTTCTTAGTTTTTCTGAGCTGTTTTATTTAGCTTACTAGAGCTCATTAATCATTGACTAAACCTGTTTATTTCACCAAACCTACATTTTGTAGCCAGCTTTCTACTAATTTAATTTTGGATTAAGCTTCTTGCTAATTTGCCCTTTATTAATCAGCTTTGCAGCAAATATGGTAGTCTGCAAAAGATTTGCATAGCATGGATAATTCATGGTTTGTGAAAGTTGTTCATAGTGTTTGATAAAGGGTATTTACATGTAGAGTATACAGTGGTGAATGCCTACTTGATTAATACTTGTGACAATCCGCGTGCAATTGAATCCACTTAATTTTCACACAAGTGTTTTGCTGCATTCTGAGGAATCCATTGTAACAGGATTTTCCTTCTGAAAATTACTTCCATGGCAAGTTGGACCACAGTCCATGGTTAGACAAAGATTTCTTAAAGGGATCGTTTAACAATGTTAAATCTGAGATACACGGCCCTACATGTACATGTTATCAGTGTCTGTGATATGGTGTAATATTGAAGCCCTAAAAAAATTGCACTTCAAAATGATCAAGAAGTGCCTCAAAAATCTTTGAGTGACCGGTTTTACCATACTCGTTTTCCCCAAGAGACTGTAGTGTTATGAAAACCGTCAGGCGAACGGTTTTCAAAATTTGTAATTCCAATCATAAATATCTTGATAATCAGACAGGTGATTGGCTTGTAAAAATTCATGGGGTTCCTGACTGACCTAAAGGTTTATAATTATCATTGCACCATGAGCTTAATTCAGAATCTGATACAAAGTTACTGGATCCCTTTAATTAATTTTCAACTGGGTGAATTCATGCCTATATTCAAACCTCTATAACAGTGTACAACTGTATCATTGGAATCCAATTGACAGACAGTTAATCCATACGAAGACTGTGGACTCGTACCCTGTAGAACTAATTATAACTCCGGTAGTAAGAAGAGGATATCCTTCCCTTCGTAGTGTTGATGATGGAAACGTTTAAGAAAGCCATTTCCAGGAGAAGTATTGATATCCAGATTCTTAGAGGATGTTTGATTGTGATCAGAAGCAACAGTGGGTCATTTGCTTTGAGACTGAAATAGAAAGTCGAGTTAGAAGTTAGAATTGATAAAAGTGCAAAATAATTTACGAGCATTGTCATTCTTAGTGTGATTCTAAGAATATCATAGCTGAAACGTCCCTTACATAAGAATGCTTATCAAAATACCCTCTTATTTGAAATATGCCGAGAAATAACTGAACAGTTGGACCGAACGTTGATGCAACATGTTGTGTGTATGTAGTCCAAGATACAAATTTCTCTGTGGGGTGCATGGGGTTTTTAGCAAAATTTCACTGTATACGACAAGTGCTATAATTTGCGTACTACATAATTAATCTTTCCCAAGTATGTCTATTATATACATATCGTCGCTGTTTTCACGAAGTGACGGTAGTGAAAAAAAATTGCATTCACTTTGCATTACGATTTTACTCACTACCGTCACTTCGTGAAAACAAGGACGATATGACCAGAACTCCATTATTTCTGAGAGAAGAGAAATGGAGGTTGAACTTTGATTCTGAGATACATGTTTACAAATTACAATCAAACCTGTCTATAAAGGCCATCCAAGCAAGGGGAAGGTGTTGAATTGGATTGGCCTATGTATACAGGTTGTCATTATAGACAGGTTCTAGATTTAAAGTAGATATCACCTCCTAACTAAATGGAGCTAAAATTAATGAACACTCAAAAAGTTGGCCACTTGGGGGAATTGGCCATTGTGAATCCAGGCTTAGCTGTATTTTTTTTATCAACACTGTAGATTAAATATTGAGGCCAAATCGTTTCCAATTTCACTTCAAGGATACTATTAACCTTAAGTTTCTGCTACCTGTCGGCACGCTTTCTGACACATGTCAATATGACCTGACGCACTGCAGGATCAGCGCGCCTGTCATGCAATTTGTTGCTCATCTTCTATCATATATCATTAAATTGATTGACAGCTAAAAACAGCAACGTCTTCAAGGGATTATGATGGGAGATTAGACCCAGTCTGTCTTCAAGTTAATTCACTTTAAAAAGAAAGTTATCAGGAAGAAGTATTTAAAGCACCAGCCTCATGATATACATTGTATTAAAACTTAGATTTTGACACAAGAGTTCACACATAATTGTAAAGGTCACTATTTAAAAGAAAATCATTTGAGCAAAAAATGAAATAAGTTAAAATGGGCATAAATGCGTCCTGGGGTTTGAACACACAAGCTGTGCAATCATTTGTTTTAAAATAGGAAGAATTGGTTCACCCATTTGCACCAATACTTGAAGACGATCTGTGACAGTTGAACTTGCAAAATGCAGAGATTTTGCGTCAAAATTGTTCAATCCTTTTAAATCTGTTTGGGTTTTTTTTGTAATTATTAACAAAAAAGATTATTGGTTAATTTTAGTTAATACTTTATCTTTAATGTATCTTGTGTTTTTATAAGTACTGTTTTGTAAATGCCATATTTATCTAATAACTTCAGAATTTCACTTTTTAGATTAATATCTTACAAATTCTACATTTATGGTTATAATTAGTTATGTTAGTTGTTATCGTTGCATTCCAAACAATTTGGATGAATGTTTCTTTGTAGTGCTCCAAAATATTAAATACTATCTCAAATGAGAGTTTGGAATAGTATAGGTCCCATGCAGTCTCCCTGGGAACTTCCACTTCAACCCTGGCCCTAAATGACACCTGAATCTAGGTGATTAATGATGTCCAGTCTCTGTATAATCCTGATGCATGATTGTCTGTCGCGCTGTTTCTGTGGTTATACCTGGGGATGCAGTCTACAGGAGGACCTGGTCGGTCATCATTTACATGTAGGGAGTCCACTGCAGCTTAATGGTGGTTAATTTCACCCATAACGAGTGGAGAATCTGAAAAGCAAGTCTTTCCCTTATTCGAGCTGTGGTAATTGAAATCCAGTGATTCAATGCTTTAAACACTAAAAGTAAACTGTATGTGCTTTGCCTCTCTTTTAGTATTTGCAATTGTTATGATTAACATTATCATATATGTTTGATTTTGCCTTTCAATTAGTATAATAGATATGATAATGATTACATGTATTAATGATCATGACAAATGTAATGCTAATAAATGGGAACAATGGTCACTATCTATTCAAAGGTCCAGCACATAAATTGTTAAATTTGATATAATTTACATGTAGAGTTTTTCTGTCCCGGCCACTTTATTGTAAATAAATGAGTCACATTCATACAAATGTATTCTCCTTTACTAATTGAAACACAATTAGTATCTATGTAGAAACCCCACTGTTTCTCTCTTTAGACAAATCTAATTTAAGAATGCGCTTTTGCCCACTTCTTGCACTCTGGCAGCCAAAATGAATGAATTAAGCTAGAGGGATTTAACTCCGATAAGAGATGCAACACCATACGTAATGTTTGTGTAGATGGTCTCCAGTTACAGGTCTCTTTGTAAAGTCAAGATGAGCCATACTAGCTAGATATTGTAATAAAAAGCTACCTGAATAGTAGACCGTTTTAGGGTTAGGGTTAGGGTTAGGCCAAAGATGTACATGTGTTTTTAGTTTAATGATTTATGTTCATTATTAGGTTTGGTATTTAATTTACTATTGACAAGATCTTTTGAAACTTCTTGGGTCCAGGTTGATCATAAAATGCATGAATTATATCAAAAATTAACCCCCCCCCCCTCCCGACCTTCCCCGGAAGAAAGATAAATCTTCAACATCAACACCCCCACCACCACCCCCACTCCAAACAATATCAAATCCATTGTTGTCACCTTAATGAGCATTATCACCACCATCATCATCAACATCATCATCACCATCATCATCACCATCATCACCATCATCACCATCATCACCATCATCGTCTTTCCCAGGAGTGACCATCACATTCTCCATTCTTTTGCTCCAACAATGCATTATGAAAAGATTTGATTAATTCCGGAAGAGTATGAGGAAGGATCGTGCGAGGTGACACAATTAAAGCACCTGCCATCTTCAGATTCCCTGTAGCACACCAAAAGGTCAATTTGCCTTCAGAAAACCCAGTGCCCCCATTTTTAACCATAAGGATTGAGGAGTTTTTGTGTAAGGGAACGTTGAAGTTTCAAAAAGAAATCATCCAGAATCCTTACAATCTATCTAGTAAGAATGTCAAGACAACAGTTAAACTGATATTTCTCTCAATAACAAATGACAAATTGTATAATATATAAATTTGGTACATTTTGCAAATGACTTTTACTTGCCATCAGCATTTTTATGAACAGACGTTGTGTATCAGATAATCATGTTTATGTTGTGGTGAAATGTAATTTGAAGAAAAAAATGAGTATAAACTTAATTTCCTTAAAAAAGATATTAAAAAATCTATACATTATGGCGATCACACGCTATTGAGCACCAGTCTAAACCTTTTTTTAGCAGGTAGCAATGCAGCTACGTGTACCTCCATTGCTTTGCATAAATGTCACGTAAATGAATGTGCTCTTTGGTACTGACATGTCTAGCATTGGGGGAAAACAACCTCTACCTCGAGGAGAGGAATAGATTGTCTGTCTGGGATGAAAGGTCCTCTAGCTCCCTCCCATCATGTCTTCCATGATGTTGTTTCCACGGCGATGACATCACTTACCTTGAATAACTCTATGACTCAGCCCAGTATCTCTCTCCTGCTGCTCTTGTCTTCTTATTTCTCTTGTCTCAATCTCTGTATCTGTATCTATTCTATGCCCCCATCTGTCTCTGTCTTTATGTCTCTGTATTTTTGAGTTTTTCCATGTTTCTCTGTCTGTCTGTCCATCACTCTCTCTCTCTCTTTCTCCCTATTTGTTTTTTTCTTTCAATTAATCTCATGTATATGACAAGCTTTAACCATACTTTTCCCCAACATTCCCTTTTCTATGATGTTTCTGAGGCTCTTAATTGTTTTTACTTTCCATTTTTTCTCTGTTCCCTGTTTGCATTTCTTTTATTAGATTTAGATTAGAATTGAGGACTGATATCATTATTTGTGAAACATCTGTGGTTATAAGAGATTTCACTAAGTTGGTGTTATATCCTGCATCACATTTTCCCTTCGTATTTCTGGGAATAAAGGTGATGTTAAATGAAAATACTTGTTTCTCCTACAAGAAAAAAAATATCATGTTTCCTGTCTGACTAATGTACATTCGAATGGTTTTTAAATGCATTGTTTTGTATTTTTTCACTAACCAACTCAATTCTGTCACTATACTACTAAGTTGCATCCACATCACGCTTTTCCCTTTACCATTTGGAAAGTCTTGTCACAGAGCTTATTTGATATCCAAACTATTTCTGAGCCCTCTGCTTTAACGCGCCATCTCTTTTACCTTTCTCCACTGAGTAGTATTTTCATTTACAAAGTCCATCATTCAGGACTGTTAATATTATTTACTATTGTAGAACTTCCTTGGTTAGGGAGGCTTTTGCCGACTGCAGTTCCCACTCCTCAGCATATCTTGTACACGTTTGATCATACATGTTTCTGTTTTCTTACTGCTATTCATATTTGTCTGAGCTCGCGCTCTGTCTTTCTCCATTTGCATACATTGAAAAAACATTATGCAAGTTTCTTATTATGTACTGTACATGTATAGTACTAAAACAACTTTCTTAGTTTGTAAAAGCTTTCACTGGCCAAGTTTCCCTCGTACATCTCATTATTATTAACCAGGATATGGTCATATTCATACATGGTTCTCCTCACCCTCCGGCTCTGTCAGCCATTTTTGTTATTCTGACCTGGCGAGTCTCCGGTTGCGAATTAATGAGCTCGTAAAGAGTTAAATGGTTTGGAATCTAGTCACAAGCACGATATTGTGTACACACTTCACCCATACACATGTGGAGTTCAAGATGATATCGTCAGCTTCCCTGCAGGAGAGAGTGTGTTCTTGAATCTATCTACATACATGTACTGTTCATGTACCATAGACTATCTAATGCCTTCCATTCTCATGCCATACAATATGATCTGTTTGGAACCAGAAGGTCGTTAACTCTGTGTCAAAGTATATGAGTTAATTTCTTCTGGTTTTGAACAGACGGTAGCCAAGCCTTCGATTAAGCGGGCGCTGGGCGCAAATTTGCGCTCATAAAACCACCAATTGCGCCCATAATCATCTAAAAGTAGAAGGCAAGGCGCAAGTGTTTGCCGTGAAAATGCGCCCGTAAAAGATT
>BEXV01000193.1:213155-260673 GCA_003118195.1 Hemicentrotus pulcherrimus | reverse complement strand
CCCCCCCCCCCCCATCCCTCTACCCCTCCTTCCTCTCTGTTTTCACTCTTATTTCCAATCTTCCTTTTGTAGTTCCTGTTCCTTTTCTTCACTATCACATCCTTCCTTCCCCCTTGTTTTCCTTCCATCAATCCATGTATTGGATACAGCCCATCTCAGGTCGTCGCACTATGCAAGGCCTAGTTGTTATGAGAAAATGGAGGAATGATGTATAAAGCGAGGCAGGCTCTATACAAGGCAGCGCTTTCAAAGATAAATAATAAAACACTCTCTGCCTTGCCATAAATACACAGCCTTACCGAAGCTGTGATGCATCATGCTAACGTACAGTGTCGTGTGTGGTGCAGGATTGAAGCCAAGATCTTTGATGGATTATAAATTATAATGTGTACTACCTTGAGAAAAATTGAACTTGACATTTAAGACAAATTGTCTTGAAAGATTATTATAGCTTATAGGTTGTTAAACGTTACCTTATGATATCAAGTCCTAAGATTTGCTTCGGAATATTGAAAACTCTATAGCAATCTTTTTTTATTTAGCATAGTAGGTATTTTTTTTAAATGGATGTTATTACTGGATTATTCTTGTAATGTGTAAAATCTCAAGTAAACATAAGCATATTTATTATTTTACCTAGAACATTACAAAGTATGCTAATGAATTCAATCGGATGGAACCACTCATCAATGCTTTCTTGAGTATGTGAAATCACCTTTTCAAATCATGATAACTGAAATGGGGCTCAGAATTATGTTATGAAATAAAGGGTCACTTTTTTTGTTTCTCTTCATAGCTCAAAGAGCAACATTCAGTCAGTGTTGAATGTCAATGTATGCACAGACTGGTACAATTTAGTTGATTGGTACACGGTCGGGGTGCTTCTAGCAAGCATGTTCCTTCATACCCTCAACACAGTTAATAACACAACGGCCAGAGATTCCCATAGCCACTGATTCTGACAAGACCATTCATTGAAAAGATTTTTTTAAAGAAAGCCTTTTCAGTCTTATCTATATTTTGTTTGGTGAGATTACAAGTGGGGATGATATGGAACGTGACTTGAAGGACAAAATATTTTACACATATTTACATTTCAAAATTATTGTGTTTTTTGTTTTTATATTTTAGAATTAGAATGTAAAACATTTTTTTCTCATTGCAGCTTGCAACAATAATAATGTTTTGTTTCTGTCCTTGCTTTGTTTATTTGCAGTCCTACAGGAGGAGATTTCCTACCTGCAGCTGGCAGATACACAAATAAGAGAAAAACACTTAATGTCTGCAGAAAAGAATTTACATGTATACACTTGTAATTTAATTCATTCACAGTTGGTTCATTAACATTCATTTCAATTTCTATCCTTGTTTAAATTGCAGTCATACAAGAGAAGATTTTTCTACCTGAAGCAGCTTGCAGATAGGTCCTTCCTGCTAGAGTACCACAAAGATGACAAAAGCACAGAAGCAAAAGGCAATATGTACCTTGACTCTCTTCAGGAAGTTACAAAGGTAAGGAATGAATTCCCATTTAAAGACTTAAATAACAATTACTGAATCAGTTCTTCCTACTTCTTAATCCTGATTATTACTAGTACATAATTGTAAATTGCGCTCATATATTAGATGTGACATAAACTGACAGAAATAGGTCATTTAAAAAAAATTAATTAAAAAAAAGTAAACCCTGTTGTGACAACTGCTGGATTGGAGTTCATGACAGTTATGTAATCATTATTCATGGCTAAAATCACGACTCCAATTTCGACCAATCAGATGGCTGGATTTCTTAAGTGAGGTATATAATGTAGCTTACGTGAGGCAGTCGATCTGCCATATCAGTTTTAAATGGGCATGAAACATGCTTAATCCTTTGCTTACTGGAACCAGGTCGTTCCTGTATAAAGCCAATAGGATTGACAGAATTCAGTTGTCAAAGGGAATAATGGGATCATGCAGTGAAGATGTTTAGGATCCTCCTTTGATTTCAGCCGCTTTCATGACAGCAAAGCTCTAGTGAGATTGAGCATGTGTGACCCTATTAGAATTAGTGTTTCAAATTCCACTTCAGAAACCTGTGAATTTTCAGGCTTATTGTGTGACAGCAATAAGACAGACGATCAGTTGGAAGGAGCAGAAGGTCCCATGTCCGCAGGCTTTTAAAAGAATTTTGATAGATGATTTGACAAAGGTATTGAGCAATGGGCAAATTTCACACACATACTTCTCATAGCTAAGAAGGTTTTAAGGTATTTTAACTAGAATTGTGATCCCAATCAACTTATGCTGTCAACTGTGTGACATATCAGTTCATCAGCATTTATTACAAACCAACAAATCCGTCATATGTGTTACTGTACGGATTTCTCTACCCTTCTTCTTACCAATGACAAGTTCTTGATGAAAACCTATAACACACTTTAAAGTTTATATAGGACATGCCTGTACATTGTATTTTTACCTGTAGATATTTTGTATGGAGATAGAAGGGTGTTAAATTTATGAAGAAAAATGAGTTAATATCCTTCTGGCCTCAAACATATGATATATACAAGTAGGCCTGAGTCATCACGGGTTTTGCCGAACCCGGGTTTGACTTGAAAATTTCTGCTAAAAATCGTTTGCATGCAGCGGCGGGAGTTAAGACTAAGTTGCTGTTCTAATACTGCGACAGAAAAGACAGTTACTGCTTTCAAAACAATAAAATAATTAAATTGAATTGAATTCAGATGCTTTCAAAAATAATGGATATCATTTCAGTTGACGGTAGCCTAGGTCTTAGGCTGCAAAATTAAGGAAGGAATCAGCTCCCTTGATAGATGAGATACACATTATTCCTTTCATTTCTGCATGTAAGAGTCAATGACACCATTCTGTGTCTTAAAAATGGATGAATTGCCAGAAGGGCGTAAGTCAGACATGCTGTCTTCGGGGACTCGGGGGAACAGATGGTTTGGTGAATCGCATTAACATAAGAAGTAGAAGAATAAGATCCTTCTCATTATGTTCGGAGTGAGAAGAATTCCACCTAGAATGAGATGGGTTAGGATTGCTAAAGGGCAGATATGATGATGAATATTGAGGGGGGGGGGGGTAAATGAGGGGTATAGACATGTATATAGGGCAATGTCCTGAGATAAGGTACATGAACATGGAGTTTTTTTTAAACACTTCTCTCAGTGTTTGTACGAGTGTCTCTAATCGTCTGTCTCTGTATATGTTTCTATCTCTGTCTCTCTATCTTTGTTAGTCACTGGCACTGTCCCTTTATTTTTGTCATGTCGGTTTCTTTCTTTCTTTCTTACTCTGTCCCTATGTATCCCCTTTTCTCTCTCTTTCTCTCTCTCCCCCTCACTCTCATCTACATTGTATATCACTGTGTCTTCTTCCCTCCATCTTTCCCATCCCCTCTGTTTACCCTCTTAAGTGAAAGAAAAGAAAAGAAGAATTAACGATTATGAAAACCATGTGAGATATAAAGATTATTTGATAATAATTACTGATTGGGTTATTGATTTTGTGGTGAAAACTATTTGATACAGTTCTGGGCCCCTGAAAAAAAGATCAATACATTCATATAACAATATCCACAACCACTGTCTTCTGATTAAGAAATCTGGATGATGATGCTTATTAAAATGATTTGAAGGAAAATTCTTGTATATCCAGCAATATTAAAGATCAATCCATAGCTGTCTACCTCTGTGTGAAATTTAATATACCCCCTGCTAATAGTTTATTCAAGCCTTATTTTGATGACCTTTCAACACTGCCTTATTACATACTATGGTATTGGAACAGGAGGGAGGAAGTCCTTGTAGATTCAGCCTCAATCAGAATATAGGATCCCGTTTGATAACCATACAAATTGTAATGAGAGACTGTTAATGGCACTCCTTTGAAAGATTTTACCTTATAAGTATAATCAAATTGTCTAAAATATTTGTTCTGTTTTTATTCATTCTTTTATCTAAATTAAATTTGATTTTTTTTTTTTTGAATGTCAAAAGTCGGTGTGCGTCTTATACACAGGTGCATCTTATACACAGAGATTTACGGTACATTTACATTTATAAAAGTGTTGAAGGCCCACTGCACTACTTGTAGCTACTTGCGCCCTCTAAACAAACAATGCCTCATCGGTGACCATTGGTCCCCCATGATCCTATTTTTCTTATGTTAACTGAGAGCTGAGTTGATGAGATAACCACCTGTCCAATGACCTTGTGGGGCGGTCTAACCCCTCCTGTAAACTTTTTCAGATAAGCTTTAATGTTTATTTCTTTTGTTGCCAAAGAATTTATATTTTTGATATGAAACATAGGTAGATGTTTAGTTTCATAAACATGTAGCATTGAATTACCAGCTCTGCCAGAATGTAATCTACATTCAGCAGTCAGCATTGTACAGGGAATAATTTTCCTCAAATTTTTTTATTAGCAATTTCAGCCGATGGATAAATATTTCAAATCAAATTCTGTACATTTATATGGAAGAAAACTGCTACACAAAAGATATTTTGTATAGCAGTCATGCAAAAATGCACAGCAAATTGCGATGCGATACCATGAAAATTATTCCCTGTTGTAACTGACATTTGATTAAAATGGATCACAAGCTCACAGTGCTGTTCCGTCATTGTTACCCCAGTGCTATAAAAAGGTTGAAGCCCCTATCATTTTTTCCCCCTCTGGCATCGATTCGCACGGGACCTCTTACGTCAAGCAGGCAAAACAATACCCTGCTGTCACTAAGAAATCGCACATGATCTCGTTTTTATGATCCTGCAAACCAATATCCAATAAAAATGGGCAGCTCATTTTCCTGACGACTCTGGTGGAACACACGAGGGCCTCATCTACCCACAGGGTACGTTCATCCCATCATGCAAAGTCCTGTCGCTTGCCTCACCATCGCAACCTATTCCCAAGCATGATGCGAGGGTTGCAAGGGGAGAAAATAGAATCAAATACAGACAACTACTGATGAAGAATTAATGAAGTGATGGGAGAGTGGGGTGGTTCCTTTTAGATGCCAAGTCCATGTCTATAAGGCCTCACTACATTGTAGTGAAAAAAATTGATACAGTTTTGATATATATATATATATATATCGAAACTGTATCAATTTTTTCCTTCAAGATTCAAAGTTGCCACTGTAGATCTTCCAAGACTGCGTGCTTCTGTATTCATTTATGAAGGTATTCAGAGAAAATAGTTACAAAAAGATGTGAAAGGAGTTTTCAAAATGGCAATTATGGATATTGAATTGACAGAGTAGAACAGAGTGCTTGGGTTTCTGGGGATTAGGTGAAGACAGGATGGGTACCCTACACATACAGTCTACATGTACATGTATGTTGTATTTTAGTTGAGCGTGTTGATCTTCCAGGCTTTGTCTGCATATGTTTATTGGGTCTTGCAATGTCTACATCTACTTTAGATGTCTACATCTACTTTAGATGTGCATGTACAGGTGTTTTTATGTCAAATGTGCATAACCTTATAGCAAATCGTACACAGCTCGCTCTGATATTTAAGAGAACTGCATCTGTGCATGTGCATGTACCAGGTCTACACTATATATTTGTTGACTACTGTAGTCTCTGTTTCCCATATGCTTTTTACATGGACCACTTGGTTCCTGTAGGCATTGTGTTAAGAATGAATTATGGATTCTTTCAGCTTACAAGTTGATATGGAATACGAGCTGATGACTGAAGAATATATTTTAATCATAGTCCTTTAATGAGAGGAATATTACATATTAGTATTATGATACCCACATTTTGATTACCAGCCAGTATCATATGTGCTTCTCAGCTTCAATCTATTATTCAAGATTCAAGATTGATTACAAACGTGTTTACAGCCGGATGGCTGAATTGTCATAAAGTTTTACAGATAATTAACAAAAATACAATACATTAACCAGAATTACATTGGGCATATCAGTATTACTGAGTTAACATCCTGCTGGCTCTCAAATTATCTCACAATTTTAAGGAAATCAGATTTATCTCTAACTGAGAGATATATTGACACAGACTTTTGACTTTGAAAATCTCAATAGGTAGAAGAGTTGAAGTGGACAGGAAGGGGGGGGGGGTTGGCCTCCTCCAATACCAATAAATGTGCCCCGTGAGGCAAAACCCTAATAAATTCACAGAGGGAGGACGTAATATTGAAGGTTGATTGTAACGGTCGAAAGCCGGTAATCAGTAGACCTTAGCCGCTTGATGAGCAGTTAATTTGTGGTGGAATTTGACCATGCATCCTCACAAATGCGAGTGATTAGTGGCTGATGATAATATGTCGGCTTGGCCTGTTAAGACTATCATATCATTTTTAATGGTGAATTTAGTGCATAATTGTCCATGGATATAAGAAGGGCTTTTGCACTTTTTTTCCATTGAGAACTTATACAAAAAAATAACGATCTATCAGTACATGTACTGTAAGCCCTGTCTATGTTTGACTCAAATGTTGACAGCAATGTCTTTTTTTGTAACCAAGCAATGTTATTAATAGAGATTTTCTTGTAATCATAATGTTTGTCATTATCATCGCCATCAGGTTTTCAAAAGCAAATCTGCAAGTTATACGTGAACTATTAGATATTGAAATATTTTTTTATTTTGTTTTTAAATACTGATTGTTTTAGTTCCAGAAGTATTTATTGTTAGGAAGTGGAATATAGAGGGCGAAGAGAGAAGGAAAGAGCCAGGAGACAAGTGGAGAGGGAAGGTGGGAGGGAGGGATGGTGGGAGGGAGGGAAGGTTGGGTTGGAGGGAAGGGGTGGAAGGGGGAGAAGAGGAAGGGGATGAGAGGTAGGGGAAAGGGGGAAGAGAAAGATGAGAAGGGGTGGGGAAAGGGGGGAGAGAAAGATGAGGAGGGGTGGGGAAAGAGGAAGAAGAAAGGAATTGGAAGGAAGGAGGAGGAGGCAAAATAAGGAGATCATCTCATCAGTTATTACATCTTGATAGTTTTGTATATATTTTCTCACCAAAGTAGCTAAATCCATTGTGTCCTTGGTCTTTGAAGCCTATGATCCCTCATTAAGCTTCCTATCAGTGACTCACTTTCTAATTCCCTGCAAGTTCTTTGTCAAGTTAAAGGTGGCGTGGGCTGCCTGGCTAGTATCAAAAAATTGAATATTCTGAGAGAAAAAAAATATATATAATTTTGTATTGAATGTTAAACATTGCAAACACAATTGCAGAAGAATATTATATAATCTTATACACATTCAGCATTCATTTGAATTTAATCCAGGATTAGTAGTTTTCAAATGAATTACACGTCATAAAAAATGATCTGTTTCATGAAAACATACAAGCATATGGCTCAGTAAACAATGCTTTATGCAATATTTATCCTATAATTTTATTTCTGCCATGTATCATTTTTCATTACTCTTACTGAAAAATGAATGATCAGAGTAATAAGAACCCTGAAAAGGGGGCAAAGAACACTGCTAAGTGTTTCTTTTTCATTTTTGGGGTTTGATTCAGATTTATTTCCTGAGATTTTCAAGAAATGACACGTCATTACCAAAACTCAGGGGGGCTCCTTTAAAACATTCCTGACACTTTCCGAGGAGCAAGTTTCAAGTGACGGTATAAATTGGTTTTGATTGGCCTCTATCTGTGCGACCCTCTAACCCTGATGGGATAAATTGGTTTCAATTCGGAGAATTACACGTTCATTGCATCTTGCCCAGTGTAGCTTTCTCCTATAGTATGGACATTCCCAAGTCAGAACTAGATTAAAAAGTAGAGCATGCTACTGTAGTGTATACTGTGAACATTATGAAAAAATATGATTTGCAGGCACAACTTGGAAAGCTAAGTATTGTTGAAGCATTCCATTTGTGATAAAACACTTATGTTTAGTAATGTTATGATAAAAAATAACAATTGAATGTTTATAAAGTGCATGATTGCAGGGCCCTCAGGGAGAACAGTATAAGAAGTGATGAGGCTACTCTGGTTAAATATGAAAGTACATGTTTATTATACGTGTAGCATTTAGGAATATAATGAAATATCAGCACAATGGACAGAAAGATACTCCCAACTTACAAGCAACACACACACAAAAAAAAAACAACAACAAACAAATATAACACAAACACCTAGAACAAACATCTCTTTCTGCAAAAATGAAACAAGAGGCTAAATTCATATTTATTGTTTTCACAGACTGTAAAAGGTCGGAAATATGGCATGGAACTTAAGATGGACAAGAATGAGGTGTACAACATCGCTGCGGAGAGTGAAGCCGAGATGGAGGAGTGGTATAGTGCCCTCTATAAGGTGATTGAGCAACAGAAAGCCGACTCCAACAGCGACAAGCAGAGTGTGTCTTCCATTGATGATTTAGATCAAGGTAGGAGTACTTTGTGTTTGAATGGTGGTGGTGATGATGATGATGATTATAATAATGATGATGGTGGTGGTGATGTTGATGATGAGGAGGATGATGATGAGGATGATTGTGGTGATGATGATGATGATGATAACAATAGTGATGATAATGATGGTAATGATAATGAAAAAGACCAATAATAAATATGATGATGGCCACAATGATGGTGATAATGATGGTGATAGTGATGATAGTGATTAATTTGAAGTTAATGATGATTATGATGATGATCATGGTGATGAATAAAGATGTTGGAAATGATGGTATTGAAGTTATAATTGATAATAATGAGCAGTAAAAGGTTATAATTTATTATATTTATACATTATTGCTGAACAGTGATAATGAAGGTGATGATCAAACATTGATAAATATTTCATTCACAATCTATCTTGTTGATACAAATACTTGGGTGCCCCCCCCCCCCCCCCCCTCTCAGTATCTTAGCAAGCATTCCATCCAGCTTTATCTTTCTCTTTCATTATAACTGCTTCTGTAACGTCCACAGAATACGCTGATGACCTATCACCGACGGGAAAGCCAGAGTCCTTCATGCAAAGTCTGGAGAACAGCAAGCATCCGGAGCTCCAGAAGTACGCAAGAGAAACAGAAAGGATGAACGCACAAAAGAGGAGAGAGAACAGACAAAAATTGTTCCAGCTCTACCCACGCATGCAGGTGATTATCTACCCCATGCATATACATGTACATGGTGTTAATAGTATTGTCTTTGGTATGGATTTACACTCTGCATGTAGATCATCACAGTATTTGATAAATGTTGACAATGACGTACCCCTGTTTGTTCCCATAGGCAACCAAAGCAGGCAAAATTTTTCTTAAAAACACCTCCCCCCCCGCCTAAAAAGAGTCCCATGAATTTGCAATTTTGCAGTTTGGAAGTACATTTACATGGATGCATCGATGGGGAGAATATTTGTCTGTAATCCCTATGCTTGGTGTTAGCACCTGAAAGCACCAAGGGTTTCATGCATTGGGGAGAGCACTCTCTGTATGCCTGGTGTAAACACTGTTTCCCTTCGTTTGTCATTACAGCATGGTGAGAAGTCTACAGGAGAGCCAGAGTGTAAACCTTACGAGGAAGAGTTTGGGAAACGCATTGTTGTAGAGGTGTCTGAACTGCTCTTTAGGTTATCATCAGCACTAAACACTATTAATGAACCGACAGAGTCAGTGGAGAGAGGTGCTAAACTTTTCAATGTAAGTATGTTTCAAATAAAAATGTTATGTATTGTACATTCTTTTTGGGAGACACTTTGTTGTAGAGGTGTCTGATCTGTTCTTTAGATCGCCGTCTGCACTGAACTCCAGCACTGATCGACAGAGTTGTGGAACAGAATCGTTAAATTTTTCAGTGCAAGTATCTTTTAAAAAACACCTCAATGTGCTCTATACATACATCTAGTTTGGAAAACGCGTTGTTGTAGAGGTGTCTGAACTACACTTAAGGTTATCGTCAGCCCTCAACTCCAGCAATGAGTTAACATAGTTGGGGGATAGGAACCCCAAATTCTTCAATGTAAGTATCTTAAAGCCGGCACCCTTTTTGTGTTTTACGTTTTTTAGTATGACAATCCACCTTTTACAAGATGGAGAACAGAAAAACACTGGAATTTTGCTGAAATTTAATCCTGATGTTGGTTTGGACTGAATTGGTAAATCTGCTTCTACACAATGGAGACAAAACATAAAGGATATGATAATCAAAGTTGCACATCATGCAGATCATTCCTCTTCAAAAATTCTAATTGCAAGTCCATGGATAATGATTATTATATTCTGTATGTAACAGAGAGTATCGGATTAGTAATCAAAAATTTACATTGACTACAGCATTTGTGTGCTTGAACATTACTTTCTTGTCAATTTCTGTTTTGGTTTAACTATTGTTATATGTTCAACATAATTGTTATTCATCTTAAACTTGACAGAATAATTATCTTTACGGCAATAAAGTTATCCATTTTTGTATTGGTGGATATCAAAAGTTTCAGTTGCATCTGATTGTTATTTTTAATTTTAGCCTGAACCATTCTTCCTGACGCTGGCCCTCTACGATGCCCGAAACCAGCGTAAGATATCGGAGGACTTCCACGTCGACATCAACCCACCGCAGATCCGGCACATGCTGGACCGCTTTAACGACACGGGAGACGGTCCAAAGTCACCTAGAACCATCCCCGACGTCAGCCGTCTGGACAAGAATTGGATCAAGAGCCCGAAGAAGGTATAGTTGCTGCTCTGTTTTCTTGAAAAAGAAGGTCTCCAAGTCCCACCCATGATCAGTTCGTTTGAAGACACATAGAAGTTGGCTTTCATGGGGAATTTGACATTGTTATGATGTTTACACAATACCAGGTGTTGTCAATCCCCAGGCTTAGCTTTTAGTTTTATGACCAACAGACTATACCTAATGCTTTACCTTCTTCCCATCTCTATTTTTTCATGTTATTATCTAACACGTAAGGTTTATGTGTTACTTGCATCCCCCTCCGCCATGAGGGGTCCACAAACACTGACCTCTCTTTACATCTTTTGATGATCCAGAATGATTATTCTTCTAAATAACAGGGTATCTTCACTGTAAGGCAGGCCCACTCTGAGATCTACCTTGTCGCCAGGATAGAGAAAGTCCTTCAGGGAAGCATCGCAAACTTCGCTGAGCCTTACACCAAGCCCAGTGACACGGTCAAGACGTGTCAGAAGGTCATGAAGCAAGCCAAGGTCTTCTGTAGTAGGATGGGGCAGTACCGCATGCCCTTTGCCTGGGCAGCCAGGTAAGGAAAACCATTGGCGTCTTTCTACAGGATATCAGAATAATGTTACTTTACTTTACTTTCCTGACGTTTCCTGTAAAAACACACCATGATTTGATTATAAGTTTCAGTTCAGTTGCAGTTTCAATTTATTTTCATATTTCACATGTTGTATGATTAAATACATTATTTCATTTGGCATATTACATTTTGTTGTTGTTGTACTAATACAAGTGAAGAGAACAATACATAAGACTAAGTTAAATAAAGGGAGATATATTATGGAGCCTAAAGAGAAACGATGCTTGTAGGTCATATGCTCTGGAAGTTTAAACATTGATATAGTGTTGTGTATAATAAGTAACATAATAGAATTGAATTTGAACTTATTCTAAGGAATAGGCAAACATCGGTCATTATAAGTATATGACCAATGTCAACCCATTCCTTGGAATACTTGTTCTACATTATCACTACCTGTATGCAATGGCATTTCTCATTGGAGCGTACCAATATGTCAGCATCATTTGACAGTGTCGCTGGCTATATCCTGGTGAAGTGCAATGCTATGTGAATAGCGCTAACGGAATAACGTACCCATCTCCAGAGGTGGATTTTCCCCATGAACCGTTGATCAAGCTTAAAATCTTCTTTGTCTTGATAGGAAAGTGTTCAAGTCTGACTATGGTGATCTGGACATGAAGGGTGATTTCATGCCCATCTACCGGCAGGAGAGCTCCAAGCTATCCAATGAGGATCTACTCAAATACCTCCATGATATCAGGAGGAATCCTGAGAAACTAACCAAACTGACGGAACTCCCAGGAACCATCAAGGTCTTCTTGGAACCGCACGCAAGAATGCTCAGCAGTAAGTGGTAATGGTGGTGGTGGTGGTGTGGTGGTGTGTGCTGGTGGTGTGGTGGGGGGGGGGGGGGNNNNGGGGGGGGGGATGATTGTGGTGATGAGGAGGAGGATGGGGAGGATAGTGATGATAGTGGAAGTGATGGCAAAGGCGACTATGGGGACTGGTTGTGCTGTTGGTGCTAGTGTAAAGGGGTTGATGATAATTATGGCATTTGTGAAAGTATGAATGATAGTTGTTAAGATGCATGTGATGATAGTTGTAAATGATGATGACAGTCGTGTCAAGGTAAATGGCAATCACTGTGCTGTTGCTGCTGATCATGATGATAAGAGAATGTTAATGATGATGGCTTTTGTATTAGACAGGATGATGAGAGGGGTTGGTGACGGAGCTATACTCATATATATGTGGTTGTTAATGTTCATGTGTGTGGTGTATGAATTTACAACAAATCTTCATGATCTGAGTAACATTACTTTGGTACTGATTTTGTTTAACAAGCCTTATCCTATAAAGCTAATACAATACACATGCCTTTCCTCGTCATTTCAGATTGCCTCACACCATCTCTAATACCCATCATGCCTTGGCCGTCCGACCTGGCCGACCAGCCGACCTTTGAAATAGAAGAATTCCTGCCCGAGGACGGCAAGGTTGCCTACCCATTCAGTAACTACGTCAATAACCTCTACATCTACCCCATACAGCTCAAGTATGATGCCCAGAAGACATTTGCAAAGGTAATATATATTTCATTTCATTTATTTATATTCAAGTTAAGATAAAAACAACATGGTATAAATTTCAAAATACAAGCATATGCAATCAGATACCTGAAGTTGGAGGATCATAAAAAGCACATAAATTACTGCTATCTGTACTAGTATTTTTTGTAAAAACTGAAAACCATTCCTCTTGATTTCCAGGCCAGGAACATCGCCATGCACATAGAGTTCCGAGACTCTGACGATGAAGGGGCGCAAGCGTTGCGGTGCTTCTATGGTAGACCTGGAGGAAGCCTCTTCACATCGTCAGGCAGTGTGTCTGTACTGCACCACCAGCAGGTGCCGGAGTTCTATGAAGAGGTCAGTACACTGTAACATGTTGTATCATCACGGATATCTCTAATTCCTTTAACCGGCAGTCAAAATCGGTTTCGGTTTTAAACGATGTTCCACACACACACACACACACACAAAAAAAAAAGGGAAAACAAAACCGTCCAATTGAAAACGGATAGTGCCATGGACGGTCGGATACCGGACGGTTAAACATTTGACTACAGCACTAATTCTGTACCTGTAAGTTATATGAAAGAATGGTTTGGAAAATCAAGGAGAGGAGGAGGAGGGGTAGAAGGAAGATTCTGTGGATGAGTAGCTTAAGGAGTGGGATTTCTGAGAGTGGAATTGATCTCAGGGAGAATGAATTACTTCATAGAATATGGGACAGAGAGTTGTGACACTCCATGGTCGCCAACGTCTCAGGACATGGCATGTAGAGAGAGAGAAAGAGAGAGAGAGGTACTACAATGTACCTCGACGACGTCCGTGTTTGTATAAACTATGGCATGGCATGGCCTAGAGGTAGGTTGCAAGGGTGTGTCCCATGAATTGATCGTATTATTTGAGTCAGCGAGGCAAGTTAAAGATATTTCTAAAACAACTGCAATACCGGTAATACCTTGTGTCCTGCGACAGAAAAGCTTGTCAATATTACAGTTATTTATGTTAAGATTATTTCTATGATCATACATGTAACTACAATGTTACCATAACTTCTGCATTAACTCCCATATTGATTATTTAGATTGGAGTGTGTGTTGTTTTTCTAACCTTTGTATATTTAAAAACTTAATTTATTTTTAGAAATCACATAAGCAAACCATGATACATGTTTATCAAAATTATATTGTATGGTCAACTGGGTTGTTTTTGCAAACCATGCGTTACACCTATTTTCCTTTCTTAAAATCCTTCAAGAAATATTTTAGTTTATATACCTAGATTCTAGGCCTCTGATTGGTCAAAAGTGTAAAACTATAGCTCCTAGGTGATCTCGAGACTGCACTATGGCCCTCGATTTCGACTTGGGACACAGTACAGTTTAAGATCACCTTAAAGCAGTCAATATTTGGATAATTATAATGATACTTTGCTGTTTGTTCTGTGTCAGCTGTAGAAAAGTAAAAAAGCAAGAGCACATTTCACAACATTTCTTGCTTTTTATGAACCCTTAGGTGAAGCTAGCCTTGCCAACTCAGCTGAACAGCAAGCACCATCTACTCTTCCGTTTCTACCACGTCAGCTGCGAGACGGGCAAGGGTACCGTCAAGAAGAAGGAAACCGTTGATTCATTCGGTAAGCACCCTCCTCTTGCCTCTCATTCTCCAATACATTCTATCCACATTCCCTTGAAAAGGAAATGTGAAGTTCAGGGCCCCGTCTTTCAAAGAGATGCGATTGATCCAAATCAATTGCAAGTCCTCTAATCAATTGCAATTTTTGCAATCTCCTATCTCTAATATACATATTTGTGATTGATATCAATCACCAATAAGTTGAGATTAATATCGTCTCTTTGTAAGATCAGGCCCTGTTAGCAAGAAAGATATGGAATAGAACTTGTTGAACATGCTCCTTGTGTATCAAAAGATGTAAATGCCAGATATATATTTGTCATGCAACAATGATTGCAGACTAACATGTGTGTATATGGGAAAGGAGCTCCAATTGGGGCTATCATACAACTTTTGGCTATTGCTGGGCACAATCGTCTTGCAATTCCTCCGTAGGATGTTTGACACGGGGCCCAGCAGCAGTTTCTCTGTGGTAAATTTCTAACACTAACCAGATTTCCATGACCAGTCTTGTGTCCAACATTAATAATTTAAAATATACCTAACTAACCCATAAGCAAGTAGCATAAAGCCCATTTGCAACCCAAGCCCTTTTTCCCCATATTTCCTTTTTACAAAACTAACGTCCAGGGCAAGTATCGTTTGAACTAATATCTGATCCCCATTTTGCAGAGGTTTAAAGGTTCTGACTCACATTGCTCTTTGTGGATTATTCACATTAAATATCTCACAGTTTTGGTCAGTGGTGTGAATTTCTTTTGATGGATAATACACACTGTCTGTCTTCGTCTCGATGTGGTAGATTTAGGATTTGCCTTACTTGACTGTTCAGTATCTATCATCTCAGATATTAAGTTCACAAGCTTTCCTGTTCTTCCCCCATAAAAAAACTTCATTTCATATTAAACCCTGAAGGTGCTGGTGTCTTGTCCAAATTTTATGTTTGATCTCTTCCTAAAATTCAGTTCAGGTCACTTTATTTAACCATTTAAAATCATATATACAAAAACAAAGGATATAATACAAAATAACATCCGAGGCTTGATAAAACAAAGCACCCAATCTCTTCTTAAAATTCAGTATGATTCATACATTTTTTGATGGATAAACCTTTTAAAATCATCTTTATCATGATGGAAAGCTGTACATTAGTTTTGATGTATGCAGAAAAATCTAAATCTTTATGAGATGTGTACAAAGTGGGCTAAATGACAATGTTATATTTCTCTGTAAGGCAGTTTATATTTACAGCTAATATTCCTTTCTTGTCATAACAAGCTATCATAATCCATACTTGTTTACAGTGATTGTGTAGTCAATTGCTTGGTAGTCTTATCTCAGGTTGAACTGTTTTATTCTGGAAATTCTTGTCATGCTAATGTTCTGTGTTTATTCATTTTTCTCTACGAATGAAGCCTATTTTTTAAGCATTTTGTTATTCAGCCTGATGAGAATTGAGAAGCATTTATCCACTGTATTTTCTCCACGTTCTATTGTTTTTTTTTCTTCATATTTCTCTTCTTCTCATCCCCTCTCTCAAAAATCATACTGCCTCCCCTACAATTAAAGTGGAACCCCTGGAAGGTATTACACTATCTGAACACAAGCTAGATGTTTGGCAATCAATTTGGACACTATTCTTTTTTCATGTTTGGTTTAGGTGTTCTTTTAGTTGAGCCCTTACTGCCAAAGGAAGAGGAGTTTTGGGAAGTGATTGCAATATCCTTTGGCAAACAAGATTTGGCAAAAGATGGATTCAATAAAAAATCAAGAAAGGAGAAATTCTTATATTATCCCAAATTAATCAGATTTAATAGAAATTGCCTTCTTTTCTTCTTCACACTACCTGTACATGCAAAATATATTTTACAGCAGTATAATGAAACAAAGTATGTTTTGTAATTGTTTTGGTAAAAAGATTATATTTCTAAATAGTAATAAAACTTCAGGAGAAAAGAAATGAAACATTCAGGATGCACAATTCTTTCGAAAAAATAACAATATACTTTGAAGCAGAAATTCAAGGATGTGATTTATTTGTCATAGGTAAGGTTATAACAAATTTATGTGGATAAATATTCTCTTCCCACAACTCCACTTTAGCTTGGCCGTACAAGTGTATTTTATGTCTTTTTGTACATTCATTTATTGTGTAAATGTATAAACTGTGTTGTTTGTTTGTGAAGGGAAGTCAATACATCCATTACCAGTTCTGCTTTTCCAGAATTAAATATTTTATTTTTTGTGCAGTAGACGAGGGGGCCTAACTAGTGGAAGTTGAGGGGATGAATCATACTAGTCATACAGCATTTGGAAAAAACATTTGTGATAAAACACTAATCTTGCTACCAGTTTAAATTTGAAAATGAAATATTATAAATTCAGAGTTTTTCTCTTTGATTAATACTCATTTGATATGGGAAACATAAGGGGGAAAAGAAAAATCTTTTCCTTGTGCTGCAAAATGTATAACTCGATTTGCATGAAAACTTGAATTCTGTCTGTGTAAATGTCATTCAAATACAGTACATGTACCTATCTCACCTTGTCTCTTTATATTTTTATGATTTTATTATGTTCTATATTTTAACTTGAATTGTGTAAATATATTTATTTCATATTTGCCTTTTCTATTCTTGATATGTATGTTTGATATCGGATTTGTGCTACCCCCCAACCAACCGTCTTTTTTTGGATTAATTCTGTTCAAAATTCAGTTGTTAATTCTACCCCGTATTAATTTATGTCCCCTCTTGTAGTTTGGTTTGCTGTTCTAAAGCATGCCATTATTCTGACTGTTTTCAATTCTGTTACAGTGAATATTGTTACCCTTCTATCCCCCTCTCCTCCCCCTCCCTGTCATTTGATGTACTATTTTAGTATAGACAGAAAGCAACATAAGAGGGAACGATTTCTTTTCAAATCTAATATAATTTTTACCATTAAAAGGACATTTGACAAAACTTTGTAAATTTTGTCTGGGCATTGATGGCCACCATTTTGAGCAAGGATCAGTCTGACTTTAATTCAGATTGGAATTATTTTTTTCAAGAGATTAAAATGCATGATAAGGAATTAATAATGATCATTATGATAGGGTATTTAAATGAGGCTTTATATTAAACTTGACTGTTTTATGTTTTCTTCTTTTAACTTTATAAACAAAATTGATAATTTCTGTTTCTAATAAATGATTGCTTGCTTGGCATTTTAAACATTTAATTTGGTGAATGTGATTCAGTGTGGGTGGCATGCATGTACATGTATATAAGGAGGAAAGTTTACCTTTACTCATGTTTTGATGTCATTATGGTTTTAAAACTTTTTTGCCAATTTCTTATTTATGTTTCTCTTTTAGTTGGCTACTCTTGGATCCCACTTCTGGATAAGGCACAGTAAGTATCAGGATTCTAAAACTGAGGAATATATCGATTGCAGGATGTATATTATATTGCTGCTTCAAATTGTACATGAACATGTCTTGTGTACAGGTCTATTATACATACATGTAGATGTACATGGTCTTTTTATAGCTGCTTTTGAGCTTTTGCTCATGAAGTATTCATACTTTTATGTTCATGAGAGGAGATGTCTTTAATTTGTGCTTTGGAAGGTAGTTTGGTTTAAATCGATCAAATTTGTTTAGAGATACAGTGTATGTGTAATACTCAAAGCTATAAACTCATCAAAGCTGTGCAAATTTGTTTTATTCTAAAACCTTTTGTGACATATTTTTAGCAATTTGCAGGGGAGGGGTAGGGGAGGGGTAGGGGAGGGGGCGAAGCACCCCCTTAATTGTTGGTAATGAAATAAATAAAAATGCGCACAAATTGATATCACTGTTCATGTCATATCATTTTTAACTCATTTTATTTCTGTCATCTCATAGAAAACTGAACAATGGAGAGATAACTGTTCCAGTGGCTGCATCCATGCCTAACGGTTACTTGTCTTCTAAGGGAGGTCAGGGCAAGGTGAGAAACACTTCATAAGGGTGTCCAGAGAGAGGTCGCAGGGGTTTGTACCCCAGCCCTTTCCCCTTTTTGGAGTTTTAGTTTAATTATTTATTGTATTACACATTTCATTTATTCACTCAATCATTCATTCGTGCATTTGTTAACTACTCATTGATTCATTTATTCATTCATTTATTTAATATTTCATTTATTCACTTATTCATTTATTCGTGCATTCATTAACTACTCATTTATTCATTTATTCATTCATTTATCCACTTATTCTTCCTTTGCCTTCTACTTAATGTTTTAACCTCTATCATTTTCATCCCTTTACTTTAATCCTCCCTTTTCTTTATTCCTTCATCTCTTTTCCCAAATATCACCTGTTATCTTTTGTTTTTCATTTCATCAATTCATAAAGTTCATTTTTTTTGTGTCTATCCCTCCTCTATCACTCTTTTGAATGTTATATACATTTTTTTCTAATCAAACATTGTCACCCAATTTTCTCAGATACATTTAATCAAGCATGTAATATAATGGTGTTTACTTCATCTTTTCAGCACTGAAATGGTCCATTATCATTATTGAAGCATCCAAGAGCCGTATTCTTAAATTGATGTTATCTTTTATGTCGGGAAAATGATAGTTGCCATAGCATTCTCAAAATACGAAAGGAATTACACTTACCTTTGGTGCTTGCGCAGCTGTCTTTTTGACGCAAACATAGCCAGCTTAGCGCAGACATCAACCAATGGCTAGTCTTGGGGGTGTTCACATTTATTATAAGCTAGTGAAATCCTTGCTTCTGATTGGTCATCAGCAGATTTGTCACTGATTTTTGTCATTTGTCATTTAAAAAAGGCTCATTTGTAAAACGGGTCCCTGATTTTGGTTGTTTTGTCAATTAACATCATTTTAATACTAACATATAAGATAACATCGTTATCAGAATACTACCCAGCCCTTCTCATTTCATAATCATTTTCTTTATAACCTCTCCTGCTCAATACACGATGCATGTAGTCAACCAAAGATCAATACTCTGCATCTGTTTTGGGCCCTGATCTAATATTCAATCTCATGGTAAGGTTTTTCTAACTCGCCCTCCCCAACCCCCTCCCTTTCGCCTTGCCCCCAGTCTCGTTGATTTGACATCTGCTCTGGTGATAATCACTCCTGGCTTTATTTCCTAATACTAATGCTTTAATTTACTACTTAAGTTAAGCCTGCCCCTGGGTTTATTAAGATTCCATTTACGTTATCAAAATAAAACTAGCACTTGTGACTACATGTAAATATCCTTGTTGATGCCAATTTTTTAACTAAGGCTCAAACCCAGCTTCAAGTTTAAATTTTCTATAGGATAAGGTTCAAAGGGTTGGGTTAGGGTTTGTAATTTGGTTTTTGGTTTAGGGTTAGGGTAAGGTATGATGTTTGTTTCAGGGTTGAAGTTACAAATGTAGGTAATTGGCTGTGGTGGTATTGTCTCCAGAGCATGTGTCATTCAACCACAGTCCTACATTTCAAAGTTCCTGTAGAGCATTTCAAGTTTTCAATAGCTCATCAATGATGTAGTGAAGTGCAACAAAGGCCCAAAATCTCGCTTCTCAAAGTTTTGCATTTGATGCAAATTGGCTAGCCCTTATAGAATCAGCTGGCTTCCAAATATACATGTAGAGTAGTTGTGGACTGTGCCTCCTTGCTTTGTGATAAAGGAAAGGAAATCTATGAGCAAATTATTTTATGAGTGAATGAATATGATTTCTTTAGTTTTTTTTGTTTTTGTTTTTTTGACATCTGACACATCATTTGAATACATTTATAGCCAGCCACTTTTTTTCTGCGATGGAGAGTGATTTGTTATTATTTTTGATTTTTGCGTAGCAAATGAAGTGAATTTGAATGATAATCTAGGTTAGTAATGAACTGTAAAGTATGTACATGCACAACGTATGTGCGTGTGTTGTGTGTATGCAATCATGAGTTGGATTTGAATACACTTTATGTAGTACACTGTAGCTGCAGAAAATCCCTTTTTGCAATTTTTAAAAACTTTTAACCATGCCTCAATATACATGTTATACATGTTTGCTTATGAATAATAGAAATTATGATTTCATTTGAATTTCAATATTAATAGAATATATCAGTTTACAAAATGATCAGTTTTGTTAGAAATACAGGGCAATTTTTGTTGTAGTTTAAAAAGAAAATTGAAGGATAATTATGTTTATTTTGTATGGTGATGTAGTTTGATGATAATGCAGAAATTCTCAAGCACTTAGACACTTTGATTGACATGATATTATTACATCTTGAACATTGTTTTTGGTCTTGGGCCTACAATGGAACCTCAGTGGCAATATGACATCAGCGCGAGATTTTCATTTCTTATATACAAAGAAGTTTTAGAACCAATTACTTAAATTTTTACATTTTTATACATGATTCATGGAACACTCGCCAACTTTTATAGAGTTTGCAAGAGTCTGCCGTAGTGTATTTGATACTGCCTTTAGTAAAATATCCCTTTGCTAACGGGAACCTGGTGGTCCCTGTGTTAAACCTATGGAACTTATACAATTCAGTAGTCAACGGGTTAAGAGAGGAGTTACAGAAAAGGGTAGTAGAATGTTGAAATATTTCTTACTGCTTTGGTTTCTTGTCTTTATACATGTACCTTTCAGACTCCAGAAGTGAAGTGGGTCGATGGAGGTAAACCTTTGCTCAAAGTGGATCTCAAACCAGTCACAACCATCTACTCAACGGTAAGCAGTTTTTTCATAGTTCATTGTACCCAGTGATTTTCAAAAGAATTGTTGAGAGAAAACATAGTTGATGTGTATTAAAGTCAGTGAGCACATTCTTATGGACGTCTCTGAGGTACGTTAGTACTGTGTTGTTGTATGTAAATTTATTAGCCTTTTACATACAATGTACTCTTTATTTATTTTCAATGATGCCTTGTTTAATAAAGAGAGGGGAGAGGAGAGAGAGGGGAGAGGAGAGAGAGGGGAGAGGAGAGAGAGGGGAGAGGAGAGAGAGGGGAGAGGAGAGAGAGAGGGTGAGAGTGAGAATGAGGGTGGGGGAGAGGAAGAGAGGGAGAGGGGACGGGGGAGGGAGGGGAGAGGGAAGGAGGGAGGAAGAGAGAGAGAGAGAGAGAGATGAAAGAGAGAGAGATAGAGAAAGGGGGAGGAGTAGTATGTGAGAAAGGACATAAAAGGAAAGCTAAGTTGTACATCAGGACAATAAATGAAAGCAGAAGATGTATAACTTATAAGTCCCTGATGGTGTTAAAAGACAATTGTTCTCTGTGTTTCATTTGTTGGCTGTTCAGGATCTACTACTTCATGTACACCTTTGTGTCCAGCAGGCTTGAATTCTCATTTCTTCTTTTACCTGTCTATGATTTGTTTGATTTTTTTCGTTTTAGGACCCACACCTACACAATTTCTTCCAGCAGTGCGAAGGGTGGGATGGATCGCAGAAAAGCTGTCTAGAAATCATAACCTGCGTTAAGGTAAGTAAAGACGACTTGACAAGTTATGATCTTCAATGGTAAAGATTGTTATATGGTGGTGATTGTAGTGAAAAAGATGAATGGTCATATTTGGTGGTGGCATATTTTTACAGTGGTAGTAGTGGTAGTAGTGGTAGCATTATGTAGTACAACATGGTGATGAAGATGACGATTCTTTATAAGAAGGTGTTGATGATGGTGGTAGCAGTGGTGTTAGTGGTGGTAGTGGTGGTGGGGATGATGGAGATTGTGATAATGATATAATATAATTATTATGGTGAGTGTGAGGATGCGAACGATGATGATAATAAAATTTGTATTGATCGTGATGAGGATGACAACAATGATGAAAATGTGTATCACTGTCAAAACTTGTAGTGACTATGATGTTGATGAGGAACAGTGATGATGATGATGATGATGATGATGATGATGATGATGATGATGATGATGATGATGATTTTTTGTTTACTTTGCTGACAGGCTATGCATGCTGTGGAGCCAAAGACATTCATCAACTTCCTTCCAGTAATCATGAACAAACTCTTCGGTCTCCTACCAGTCAGCTTAGTCGATGAAGTCCAGCTTAACATTGTCAGGTAATATCCCTTTCTTTCTCTAATTGGTCACCCAAATCATCAAAACATTAAATTTGCTCATCTGAGTTCAGAGTTCAGAGTTTTCTTTTGAATAAATCCTCTTTCCTCTTTCCTCCTCAAAATGACACCAAATATACTTATTTTCCACGCCTTCACTTCATGTACGATTAAATCGTTCTTATACATGTACACAGTGCATTGCATGATTTGATTCGTAGCATTCTGGATCTCACGTGATTTAAAAAGAAGGTCTCTTTGATAAAGGAGACATTAATCTGCTAAAGGCTAAAGCGTATTCCATTTTTTAAAGCTTATCTCATGAAAAATCTAAATTTTTTCAATTTCTGAATGAGCATCTTATAATTTTTTTTTATGGCAGAGGTCGAATTGGAATATTTGAGTTGTGACCTTATATAAAAACGATCTTAATTGACTATTTAACATATTAACTTTGTGACTTTTTGTGGGGAATATTCAATTATTGCAATTCCTGCAGGAACTTGGTGGTCCCTCTATAAGCCTATTGGGATCACAGAGTTCAGTAGTTGGGCTAACAAATCATCTGTCCAGCATCTTTTGATTCTATTTCTAGGCTTATCATCTTCATGGTAGCCCAAATCCAGTCTGTGAACAGAGAGGACGTTCTGCGTTCCTACGTGAAGGTAAGATGTCTATCAAAGAGGTGCTTTATAAAAGCAAGGCCCACGAATTCTGTGCTGTAAAAAATCTGGATCCCAAATTGAATAAAATGTGGAAGGTTATATGTATCCACACTGTGATGGGTGAAAGAAGATCTGGAATAATTTCCAGTCTTAAGTTGATGTGACCTGCTTTGCTTTTACATAAAGATAAGTTTGTAGTCAAACTATATCCAGTCTTACGTTCCTTTGCGGTGTAAAATTTGTTTAAAGCTTAAATCTGAATGCATTAATGGAAGAATTTTAAAAGTTAATGTTTGTATATGTTTATGATGTGTGAAGGCTGCCTGGAATGGTGGTTGGTTATATTTGAATCTTACAAACATGTTTTATATTTTAAAAACTTGTACCTAGCAAATACAATAACTTTTTTAAACAACTGTTATTATCTGAATTACATGCATTCTAGCAACTAAAAACTGTAACAATCTGAACTTAATTGTTCCTGATTTTCGATCTGACTTTTCTCTTTCACCCGTACATGTAGGCTTTATAAGTAATTTTCATTATCATGTGAATTACATGTATTCTAGCAACTAGTCATGTAACGGTCTAAAAGATTATGTGTTTTGAATTTACAGTTGTGACGTTTTTAGTGTATCTCTATTTCATGTATTGTACTAACTTTTTGTCCTTTGTCCAGTACGTGTATGAGACGGTGAAAGAGAACGAGATGAGTCGAACCGTCCATGAGGAGCTCGTTAAGAACCTGGCTGCATCGCTACGTCCAAGCATGGACCATATGGTCATCAAGAACCTTATGAAGGTGGGCAAAGACTTTCATTACATTTTTCATTTAATTCGTTTCTTTGATGATCTTTGAAGAATTGTGTGATGATTGGTGATGATTATGACTTAATACATTTTGGTGTTGTTTTTGTCGTAGTTGTTGATGATGATGATGACATTGGTGATGGAGAAGATGATGATGATGATGATGATAATGATGTTGACGATGATAATGATGACTGTCGTGATGATAGAATTGCTGTAGTTTTTAGGGATAATTGTTATTAATAATAACAAGGTGCTGACGATGAAGATGATGATGATGATGATGATGATGATGATGATGATGATGTTGTTGTAGGCGATGATGAAAATGATTACAAGGAAGATGATGACAAATTTGATAATAATTGTGATATTGTTGATGATGGCATCGGCAATGATTAGGATGATGAAGTTGCTTATTATCATAGTATGATGACAACAGTTATGATGGGGATGATGATTATCGTCATGTATAACATTTAGAACAGTACATGAGAATAAGTACCTTATTTGCCGGCGATAACGCCGCACCCTCGTATAGGCCACACCCCCGATTTTGACCTTTAAAAAAAGAAAACAAAAAAAATTGGGGACGAAGTCGGGAGTCGACCCGGGCCGACGCAGGCAGATTGGGAGCCGAAACCAGCGCCTTAGACCGCGCGGCTATCCTGCACCAATGCCTAAGTCTGCAGTTTTTGTGATGAATACATTGAAATGGATTGAAAACGGCGATTTGCGTGCTGGATACTTCTTATTTTACTTTTGCAATGCATTGGCATGAACTGTTATCAAGATCTGTCGGCAGATGTTGTTTTTGGAAGATTATTTGCATCTTCATGTCAACAAAGCAAGGTATAATTGTCAGTAAGATGTGTGGAAATGTCCTGTTCCATAGTGGTATAGTTATTGTACCATTCGTAGTCCCATATGTGTAAATTTGTGCTGGTTTTGACTTGATTTTTAAAATTTTTTTACTCTGTCGCCGTATATACGCCGCACCCCGACTTTAAGTTTTTTTCTCTCCCGAAAATACTGCTGTGTTTACGCTGGCAAATATGCTAAGCAAGTCCAGGAAGGCTCCAGCATCTTTATTTCTTTTTCATTATTCCTTGCAGCATCTTTGGTTCTTCTTTGCGATTCTTATCAAGAGCATGGCTCAGCATCTCATCTTGTCAAACAAACTTCAAGCCCCCAGGCATCAACGATTCTCTACCAACTTTGAGACTGGTATCAGGAACTTGGTTCAGGTACGATGATTCATTACAGTCCAATTTTATTGAGTGCTTGTGATTTCCTTCTCTTATAGAGGTGTCGTAGTTCAGTGGTTTCAGCACTTGATTTCAAATTCAAAGGTCTTGGGTTTATTCCCCAATACGCCACTAATGTCATGTGACTTACTTTACAAATTTATACATGCTTTCTTAACAGCCAAGTAAAACAAACAAAACCAATCACACGTCCAATTGACAGTGTCTAAATGGGAGGCTTTTAGATCAATGCAGTTCAATTGCAACTCTTTTATTTGCCAGCAGGGAAGTATACATTGCATTTAAAGTATCATAATGATATATTTATCTGATTCATTCCTTTGTT
This sequence comes from Hemicentrotus pulcherrimus, assembly GCA_003118195.1. Classification (NCBI taxonomy): domain Eukaryota; kingdom Metazoa; phylum Echinodermata; class Echinoidea; order Camarodonta; family Strongylocentrotidae; genus Hemicentrotus; species Hemicentrotus pulcherrimus. The sequence goes on along the minus strand of BEXV01000193.1, from coordinate 235,095 downwards.
TTTAGGCTCTGTTGCCTCATATCCGCCAGAAGCACAAGGAGTTTCCACAAGAAGCGAAGGACGCAAACTACAATCTAGCCTTCTTTATCAAGGTAGGATCAGTCAGACTCTGAACATTTCCATTGTTGTTTAGCGTCCATAAAATCCCTTGTGGCGTGAAGATAAAGTTGAGTACTGGGCCCCTTTGCATAAAATTTACCATTGATGGTAACTTTACCATTAATGGTGACTACCATGGAAACCTTGATTTTGATAGGCTGTTGAGCCCTGTTGCCATGGCAGTTGCCATTGACGGTAAAGTGACCATCAATGGTAAGTTTCATGCAACGGGGCCGTGGTCATGCAGCTACCTCTGAAATAAAGTATAATTGATGTAAACTCTAAGGCTTAGAATGATCTGTTCCCTCTTCTTTCTGGCTCTCTCTCTCTTTCAGCCCCTGTACTCTCTTCCTTCCTATTCAACTTGGTTCATTTTTTCTCTCTCACTGTCTCTGTCTTTGTCTCTCACTGTCTGTCTCTCTATCTCTATATCTTTCTGTATGTCTGTGTGTGTGTCTTCCTCTTTCTCTCTCTCTCTCTCTCCTGTCTCTCTCTCTTTCTCTCTCTCTCTCTCGACATCGTACATGAATCTGATACTGTTTCTTTCTGTCTTGTTCTGCCTGCCTGCTTGTTTCTCAGTCTCTCTCCCTCTTTCTCTGTATCCCCTTGTCATATATCATATCCTAAGTATAATTTATCCCACTTTCTCTCTTTATTTGTGTGTATCAGAACTGCTTCACCTACATGGACAGAGGTTTTGTCTTCAGATTGATCAACAACTATCTTCAGTTCTTTGATCCAGAGGACCCAAAGGTATGTCCCAACTAAAACATTATTCTTATTCTTACTCTTAAAGGTATATAGACCAGTTCTGTTCATGTGATAGCATTGTGAAAGAAACGTGGAATAGATCAGAAAAGGTTGATCATCTAGCATATAAATATTGGTGTGTACTGCAAGGTTCTGGAATCATCAAAATGATAAGAAATTTAATGTTATAAAAACCGTTGGGGAAAATGTTTTTTGAAATTTTGAGTTCCAATCATGAATATCTTGATAATCAGACAGGTGATCAGCTTGTAAAAGTCATGGGATTCCTGACTAACCTAAAGGTTTATAATTATGATTGCAGCATGAGCTAAATCCTTGATTTTGTTTAGAATCCGAGACAAATATCAATCCCAATTGACTATTGCTTGTTCTAGCCTCTGTTTGAGATGAAGTTCGAGTTACTGAGAGTTGTCTGCAGCCATGAGCATTACATTGCCCTCAACTTGCCGCTGACCAAGAAAGGTCAACAAGCAAAACAGTTTAAAGGTGAGAACTTATTTTGACCTCCTCCCCTCTCCTCCCCTCTCCTCCCACTCCTTCTCCTCATACTCCTCCTCCTCCATCTCCCCCTGATTTTCTTCTTTGTATTATTCTCACTCCCTTCCCCTCTCTCTTTGTTTCTCCTTCTTCCTCTATTTTATTCCACTCTCTCTTTCTATTTTCCTTTATTATTATTTGTTCATTCCTCTCTTTTGCCCCCTCCTCTTTTCACCTTGTTATAATACTTTCTTGATCTCCTTTTTATTTTCCAATCATCTTGTGACAAATTATTTTAATCAGTCGTCATCATTTTAAGTAAATTAATGACCCCTTCCCTATTTTCTTCCCTGCTTTTGCATTTAAGCCACAGCGATAACATGCCAGTTTTCTTGTTCTAGTAAATCATTTTTTTAAATCTTCCATTGAACAATCCTCTAAATTTGCAACTTTACAATGACTTATTGCCATGAGATCTTAATATGTGGAAAAAACAAAAATAGAAGAAATCATTATATTTAATATCTAATTGGATTGTTTCCTATTAAATCCATGGTTTTAATGAACTTTTATTAATTTTCCCATGATCTTTTCTGATTATTCCCATCAAACAACTGATGCTATTTGGTCATATATATATATTTATTCACATACACTTGTAATTTATGTTATCATTTCTTATTACTTTCAAATACAATAGCATGTTTAACTCATTTTCTTTCTCCATGTAAATTTGTACTTATGATTCAATGCATTTTGAGACAAGATTATGTAAGGAAATGGTATTGCCTACAGCAAGATTGTTTTTTAAAGAGAATGTGGAAAAAATAGCCAGTATCAAGTATAAAGTCTTTTAATTTTGTTGGAAATTTGGTAAATTGTAAAGTATAAACTTACACACAAAAAAATGAATTAAATTCTCATTTAATTTGAATTTAAAACAAGCAGGCACCAGACAATAATATACTTTTTAAAAATCAAGTTAAATATTTATAGAGTCCACATTATTGCTAATAGTTCAATCCATTTTTGACAATAATAATAATAATGATAATAATATTCCACTTAAATAGCACTTGATACAATGTCTCTAAGCACTTTACAGATATACTATTACCTATGAATAAGCAATTGATAAAAGTAAATTTAAGTAAGGTTGAATTATTAGCAATAAACTTTGTTGATAAAAAACTCTGTAACCGTTATATCAATACATGCACATTCCTGAACTAATCCTACAAAATGTGGACATCCTTTCTCTTACTCAACTACATGTATATATGTTTCGATTCTTCAACTGTACATCTACATGTACTAGTACATGTCAATGTTTTAACGTTAGAGTCACACTTAATTCATGAATGTGCACACTTTCTTTAATATCAATCTTAACAATATTTGTCTTTAACAAACTCATATGTCTTGACATAACGACAGTAACACTCACTTTCAAGTCAATGTAACTAATGGATACATTGCACTTCTCTTTGTGTGTTTGTTCGTTTTATCTATCCACACCTCCTCTCCACCCGATAACCCTCCATCCGACCTCCTATCTATCACCCATCTAACCAATCAACAGTGGCTGGCTCAGCTGTACAGAGTGGTATGTAGAATGTGCTCTCTTCTCTTCCTATCCGTTTCTTATCGTTTGAATCCCTCCCTTAAATCTTCCTCAAATTTGTCCTTTTCTCATTGTTAAATCTTCTGTTGAGAGCCAGAAAGGCATTAAATCATTGTGAAGCATATGAGTTAATGCCCTTTGGCTCTTCACAGGCCAATGTATTTGTCAACAAGCGTAAATGTGTGTCCCTTAATGTGTGTCGTGTAAATGCTGTGTTTTACTATCGATTTCTTCATTTGTTTTTCTTTCTTTCCTTTGCTTCTTTGTGCATATATATGCTTATGTGTTCTGTGTATAGGCTTCAAATTGTGATTTGTTCCAATACTCCTATGAGGCATACGGTTTGGGAATATACTCATGTATCATTCAGTGCAATAGGGATGAAGAAAAATTGATGTTTACTGAATTTTGTATGATTGTCTATTAGACAGAAAGGTTCATTATTCATTTGAAAGATATTAAAATGTATGATTTTAATGTTGTTTTTTTGCAATGGGTTTGTGGAAAATATATATCCCTTGAAATCAAACGTTCTGCAATCAGTTGGCCTCAGTCATTGTGTAACTATCATTTATTTTATCAATGTTGATACTAAGCCTAAAAATATCACTAAAAGTGTGGTTCATTAACATGCAGCAATACAGGTATGTGGCATTTATGGAAAACTATTCCAAGACAAAACCTATCCCAAAACATAAAAATGGAAATAAATGAGCTACATTGTCCAGCTTGTATCTGTCTGTGTAACATTCATTCTGATGTGCATTGTCCAATTTGTTTTTCATTAATCTCTTTTCTACATGTATATGTGTATTTCTTACTTACTATAATCCATCTACTTGTATGGTCTCTTCAAGCTTCACTTTTACAATACCACATCATTGCATCCCTCATATATTTGACAATATCATCTCTTCATAATATTTTCCCAATCATAACTTTTATCAAGAAATCATGTGAATGCGGTGATGCTAGTTTTGGAATGCCATGGTGCATTAGCAGTCATTTTCTTGTCTTTCTCTTTGTATATTTGAGTTTCCCTTTAGAGCATTTTAATTCTTTCTCTGATTTGATTCAATCTTTGATGTTACAGTGTGCCTGCTTGATACTTTGATAAACCCAAATGACTTTTAAATTCAAATCATCCACTTTTGTAAATAGAAATAATAGCAATCAACCCAGCCATGTTTTCAAATTAATATCTGGGGTTATAAGTAGTGGAGTAATCTTAAATTGATTGCAAACTAGAAAATTCATTAAAAAACTTAGTATCAGATTCTCAACTTAAAGTCACATTTTAAGAGTAGTCAATGATTTTTATGCACAACAGTGTGTATGTATTTTGGTGTTGAAATTGTAAGATAATTTACAAGATATGCTCAGCTCACTCTTTTTAGCATTCTTGCTACATGTCTAATGATTGATGATTTGCTATCATGTACTAAAATAAAGTTATTGTCTATCTATTATTTCATGGTGTATTTACCCTGTGCAATAACCATTAAATCACATACTGGTAACTTAACATTGACCACATTATCTTTTAAGTCCTTTCCCTAAATATGATATGGTTTATTTATTTTTTTAGGCCCACTTTTATTTCAAACTAAAAAACTTAAGTCAGTTATCACTTTCACGCAGGTTTTCTTCTTCACAGCTCCCCCAAAGAATAAATCTTCCTTGAAAATCACTGAAGCTTGACATTCTGAAATTACATTTATCCAATCTGATGTTCTTTATTTGAGTTTATTGTTTTATGCATGAATTTTTTGTCTTGTTTCTTTTCTTTCCCCGCCCCTTCTTCTTGTATATCTTTCATTCTCTCCTTCCCTCTCCCTCCTCACTCGCAGTGGGAGGAAGAGCAAAAGCCAATCAGAAACCTGCTCAGAAACCAAAAGGTAATCACAATATTTGAATGAGAACATGGCAATGCTATGCTACCTGGTCAATACAGAGGGTGGAAAACTGTTTTGTAAGGCCTATCTGCAAAATAACAAAAGCTTTATCAAAGAACAGAAATGAACGGTGCATGGCAGCTTACATGATACAAACACAATCACAATCACATAAATATATTAGGTATACAGCACTAGATTTTTGATTTGTCTGTTGAGGGTTGGAATGGTGTTCACCATCTGTTCAATGATATGATCTAGCGCCCTCATGGTTCATAGCAGACCAATTACTTTTATTTCTCTTGGAAGCCTTTTTGTATAATATTAAAAAAATGAAAACTTTAAGAAACAAAAGCATTCTGGTCGATGAAAATACAGGGGAGAGGAATGGCGAGAGCCATATAGAAAATTCTAAAATGATTTTAATCCGAGAGCAATCATTGCTCTCTCAAGCACTTTTTCACAATGATACACACCCACATGCTCACAAACACATGCACATCCACATAAACACACACACATTTTAAGTGGTTGCATGCTGAGGTAGGTTGAACTACAAGGGACTGAGCCGAAAAGGGTTAATACAGTTTTATTTGTAATGGAGTGCAGTGACATCCCCTCCCTGCACCTGCCCTTCCCCTTCCCCCTGTACTGACACCTGCATTCAATGGAGACCCTGCAACTCAATACTATTCCCTAGCCTTAACATTGCTTTAATCCTTGTGTTCTTGCAGTGCTGCTTTCTGTTCTTGTCTTCCTGGTTGAGTGTATTTATATTCTTTTTCTTCAAAATCTTTTTTTTTTTACTAAAATGAAAATGTTATCGATTTTCAAAACTGTTTATATATTTTAAAAAGATGAATCTTTTGGCTAAAAACTCTAACATTATAGAAAAAATGCATACATGTAACTCAGCAAAACTATGCGTTATGAACCATTATTTCTTGTCTCAATTCCTACTGACATATCAATGGTTTTTCTGCATTTCCCCAAGGAGATTTTCCTTTCATGACAACAAAGTGATATTTTATAAACAAATTTGATATTAAATATTTAAATGCAATATTCATATGCATATTATTGCACATTGAGATTAAGTGTTATCATCACTTGAAGGAAAATCCCAGCTCTCTCTTCTCAAAGATCTGTCTTTTTATGACCCTTATTCCTGGTCTTTGTGTTATGCTTGTTTGAATTGTTATTTTGTTGTTAGTTGAGCTTTTCTTAACCTTTGAAAATAGATTGCATCAGTTGCTCATATTGCTACTAGTACTCAAAGGGTTACGCCTTTGCTTGAAAGGGGAACATTTTCTTCGGTCATCAAAAGAACCATAAAATCTAAAAAAATGCTTTAAAAAAAAAATTAAAATTCTTTTTCATATAAGATAATAATGCTTGCTGCAAAAATGGATTACATTACATTGGAATGCTTATAAGTCTCACCAATACATGTATACTGTTTGTTCAGGGCAGAAAGGTCATAAGATCATGGGACATACGGTAGATATGTTTACAGGTTACATGGAGTTACTGCTTTTGGTTCCTGAGCTTTAATTTATTACCTAAACCTACAAGTATACTAGCAATTGGGGAGTTGTATTAGCAAGTCATATTGATCCCAAATCCTTATCTTTGCTTAAGAAAGCTTGTGCCATTCCAAAGTGAATTTTTGTTTACGACAGTGGTTATTAATATTCACACAGAGGATATACATGTAACATTATATTGACTTTGCTGAGATTCAGAAGGACGCTCATCCCATTGTTTAAGAGTGTTGATACCCTTTTTTTGCTCTTAACAGATGAAATAAGTCCTCAAAAAAAGGTCTCTAATTTTTAAGCACAATCTTCCTCTTTAATTAAAACCATCGGTTCTTGTAATAAAAAAACTATTATCTCTGATTTAAGCATTTTTTCCTGCCATTCATTAAAAAAACAAAAAAAAACATTATTTTGAAATCTATTTTATTTTCTGATGATGCCATTTTCCAGTGTGATTTACTAGATTATATCATGAATCATGAAGTTACATGTTCATTTTCTGTGTGGATATGTCCATGTGTTCAACTTTTGTCACTTAGATGCAAAGAATGCAAACTGTAAATGTGCAAATCTTTGTTTTTGCTCCTTTTTTTGTCAAACATGCTCAAGCTGATTTGCTTACGTATAATCAAAAGTAGTTTCAGGAAAGAATTGCTGAACTAATTGCCAGTTTTGTGCTGGCAAGGCACCCTTGATTATATTGGTTTCACAGACTGATTGGTTTCAGGCACAAAAGAAAGAAATGTAAAAATTATAGATCATTTTTTCCAAGAACTTTTCACAATTTCAGTAATTAAATTATATAAATTTAGTGAGCATTAGAATTAAAATTAAACTTCTTAATTTTAAGAGAGAAAAAAAAAGTCTCACCTTCAAATACTTGTATTCTCGAAATGTATGTGAATTTAGCTCCTTTTGTTGGGCATATTTGAAAAATATATTTCTCAAGCAATGCAAAAAATCTTGCTTTGAAGAGACAAAATATATGCTGCTGAAAATTCTTTTGATTATGTGTTTATTCAATTCAGCTTGAATGTGTAAATCCTGCCGAAAGCTTGAAAAATATGTCATCACATTTTGCGCTTTTTATGTTTATTTGTGCCTGTGTTTTTACAGTATACCATAGTGATGATTGTGTGAGATTGTGCACTGTCTGTTGAGAGCCAGAAGGGCGTTAATGCTTTCTTAAGTACACTGTTTGCTAAGGCCCTTCTGGTTCTTGCGTTGTGTGATTTTTGTTCATGATGATGTTTGTTTTTTTGTAATGAATTTTATATTGGCCTAATCAACCTGTGCACAGTAATCAATGTCCTGAAACGGATGAAAATTGGTAGGTGAAGAGATTTGAGCACTAAAAATTTGTTTGTTTCACGTACATTGCATTTACAGAACTTAAATCATTATACTAAATGTAAATCATTCACTAAAGAGAAAGTAAATCATTTAATAAATCTATATCATTAACTCAAAAAGCAAGTAGAAATAGATGCAAATGTGTATGCCATGTTATTGCACTTTTTTTTTATAAATATTGCATTAACAGAGAATGATAATCAATTAACAATCAAAATTCCCGTCCCAGTTTGTCGTAGATTGAGATATGATGATGATACAGTAATATCTAATTGTTTGCTAAGACAATACAGATTCAAAATATTTAGGAAGTTTAATAGACTTAAAAATATTGGCTTTACAACTTATCTGTAATAGTACTTGTAAGTTAGAAATAAGAATTTTAAGTCAATTTATGAAGCACATAATCCATAAGATCTTAGCCTGTATATGTTAGTCATTGTTTTTTTATTATGTAAATATGTGTAGGTATTGTCTTCTTTTATTTTCACCTATGATATTGTAATACCGCATAGGATAGATTGCTATACCGATATACATGTATAAGAAACCTATAGAAGCTACATGTATAGACTGTTATATTCATTTCATCTAGAAAGTATATTACCATGCTTGCTAAAGACTGTTTATTACCCCTTCTTGCTACCTTTGCACTGTTTCAGCGTATGGAGGCAACTTCAGGAAGTATGGTATGCTCACCAGTCTCTAATGGGGTCTTTCCAATTATATTCCTTTGCCCTCTTACACTATTATACCCTCTCTATGTTTATCTTTTTGTGTAAGTTTATATATATATATATATATATCTGTATATTTTTGTCTTTTTTGTGAATATCTTTTGTACGCAGTGCAGTAGTGGTACATTATGCAGACAGAGTTTATAACCATGTAAACAATCAAATGAACAATGTTGGATTGTATATATTGCTCATAGAAATTAGAATAACAAAATAAGGAGTAACAACGATATTGCAATGCTGCAAGTGTTCCGTCACATGAAGGCCTCCTACAGGTTAAAGGAAGTAGTCAATCTCCACTACAAATTATAACTCTTCAAGGTTGTATGCATGAAAGAAAATTGGATGAGAAATGGTCGTTGGAGTATTTAAAAAAAAATAAAAAAAATGCCGGGTAGTTGGTAAGGTGCATGGGTAATCAAGAAAAAGAGTTTTGTAGTGGGGAATTCGTACACACACAGTGATACAATATAGAATATAAGGTTATTTCTTAAATTGTCACTTTTTACTGAGGTTTTGCACATGAGTTTTATTATGTACAATTACATCATATCAAACCAATATACTTTGTATATCAAACCACATTAATGCAATGTATATCTGATGTGAATTTTAGATTTACCTGTAAACACATATTTAGTTATTCATATGATATTATATTTATGTCAACAATTATGTATTTATATATAAAGATATTTATTACAATCAATAATCATTTAAGATAAAAAAACTAATTTAAGACCAGAAGGGCATTATATCTGCATAAATTAACATGGGTGATCACCCCTCTCTAAAGAGATGATTTACAAGAATAGTGCATTCACACATTAAGCTATTGTGATTTCCAAATGTCAAACGCACAAATTATGAAGAGATTCCATATTTTTAATGAAATGCACTCTTTTCATTACTTTAAAAACACCCCGTCCTCCCCAACCCCAGTTTTACTCTGATTTGATTATATACCCAACATGAATAATAACTTGTCTCCCTTTGCATTTATTTAGCATATATATATTGCGTAAATAATGTATTAGCTGTGTTTTTAAACAGATGGTATGTAAATACTTGTAGTGTTACATTTCAGAAAATAAAATCACCCACCACCCCACCTCACCCCTCCCCCCACCCCNGAAAGCTAATATATATATATGTTGGAGATATAATTGTACATAATAGTATTTATGGGTTTGAACTTAAAAAATTAGAACAAAATCAAACAAGACTAATATACAAAAAAAGCCATTGTAGAACAAAATTTGATGTCTAGTTGACTTGGTTGTTTATTACAATTTTCATTGAGTGACGAGTATGTAAGTCAATTGTGTACATTCCAACAGAGTAGAAGACAATACCATAATATTCACATTCATACCTTATTAGCCATGCAACCACAATCCTACATGCAGAAAAGAAATAGACAGTGCAATTTTTTTACCAAAAAAAAAAAAACACACACAATATTTTGTATGTATTTTACTGCAATTTAAAGTGAATCTTTACTTGTATGTTGTCTGTTGTGTTGTATATATGTGTTTCAGTTATAGTGCATTATTTTTGTTCTAACTTTTTTTTTAGGGGGTGGGGGAGGGGCAGGCATGTTAGAAATGAGCTCCATTCTTCTTCTTCAATTTTGGCTCAATGGAGATTAGTCAGTAGGAAAGGGATAGCGGGATGGATAAAATATATGGGCAAAATGCCCAATATTTTAAAAAGCGAGGAGTGCATATTTTATTGTTGCATTGTTCTATGAACATTAATTATTCTTTTTATGACGGAATTCCTTTAATAAAAATAAGATATTGAAGAAAATCTATTTGTTTAATGAACCATGGAGTTTTTTTCAGTGTGTTTTCCAAACCAAATTATACAAATATATGAACTTAAATTTGTTTTATTTTTCCACTCTCATTATTTTAATACTTTCCTATATTTTTTCAATCTGCAATAAACATGTATTTAAAAACTTTGCTTTTTGATATGAAGCATGTAATACAAGGAGTTATAGAGCAACAGAAATGAAGAAAAAAAAAATCATCCCATCTTTCAAAAAAATTAAATAAACATAGTTAAATAAGAATGCTATCGACAAAAACAACCTACATACCATCTGAAAATAGATAGTGTTTTGTACGTTATCTGTGATATTGTAATTTTTTTGTTTTTTGTTTAATTGGTACCAGTAAATGTAAATGTTTTGTATGTTCCATGTCAATGTGATGCATATTTTATGTTAAGTAAGGAAACTAGCTATAAGTCCCATATATGTCACTTAAAAAAAAAAAATATATGTAACACAACTTATTAACAAAAAGCAACTCTAGAATGCGTACTTAAACATAACATTTAACGAATGAATGACTTGAAATATATTCCACCTGTCAAATGTGAGAATTTATAAAAAGAATTTGTGGTATCTGGATATTTTTTATCAAGTGCTTTTGGTTTGTTAACAAGAGTATCCCTTTGCATGTAATAAATAATAATGATAATAATAATGATAAAACGGTGCTTATATGTTATCAGGCTTTTATAAAACTAACAATTTTTTAAATTTACTATTTTGATGAACCATTCATAATTCAAAGAAGCAAAAACAATAACAAAAAAACACCTTAAAAGTAGTGAATGTTTACATGTATTTTTGTCTTTGTTTTGATTCTTAATTTGCTTTATAAGTGCTCCTTTTTTTTCTTGTTAAAATGCTTTTTCTTTTAAATATCCTTTTGCATGCTCTGTTATTTAGAATTTGTTTGTGTGTTTTTGTTCATGTTTGATCATAATTCAGCTAGAGGTCAAAAGGGCATTGATCGAAATGAAGAGGACTGATTTCAACAGTATTATTATTATTGTTTTAACAGTATTGTCCTTATCTACGATATTGAGCATAGTTAATTATTGAATCAAAATTGGGGCTGCTTCAAAGAGAATTTTCAATTTTAATACAGCCATCTTCCATTGGCTAAACTGCTTGAGAACCATGCATCACAGAGGAAATAAACGTTCCACTTCTTCAGTAATAGCTGTGAAGAGGACCATTAAGTCACTAAAGTTGTTATCCAATGCCCCTTTTTCACTGACCCAAATGACCACAGATTGTGCCCTTTTGTTTCTCATACCTCAGTCACACTGCGAAACAAACTTCAAATCAATTCCAAAGAACTGTTTCTTGGCCATTTGGTGTAATGAAAAGTTTTGTTTGATCTGATGTCAGTCCAGTTTTGGTCTGGCGTTTGTTTCGCCAGTGTGACTGGGATATATGAGCTGGCTTGTGTGTTTGTATGCTCTGTCTCACAATCATCATCATCATCCCTAACGTTTGATGTCAACCATGTTTCTTTTTTTTCCTCGTTCTCCTCATCTTGCCTCTTGTCCATCCGAACTGATGTGCTTGACTCGTTAACAGTTCCCTTCCGCCAAGGAAAAGACCAATACAAAGGTTTGTTTGCATGATGTCTTGGCCTAATGTCTTTAATTTCATTTTTAATTTATTTATTTTTTGTAATTTTAAAAAAAAAAATTGTTTCTCTGAAAGGTGTATTCGTTCCCACTCCCGCATTGTGCTGTGTGTCTCTCTTAATTGTGGTACGCATCCCCTACATCATATGTACAGTATTCTGTACCATGTACATCTGAGATATGGTTTCACAGGTGTAAATGGAAAGGCGAGTGTATTTTTATCCCACTGGGTCGCAGTGCAAAAAAAATGCAACATTAGAATTAGCAAAAAGTTCAGGTTTGAATTTGCCTTTAATTGCTATAAATCATGTGGACATATTCAATCCGTCCTTACTACATCAGGAACAAAGTTCTTTAAATACTTACATAAAATGTGCTTTGATCTGATGGTTACTAGAGCATTAAACATTCTATCTGTTGGTAGAGGGATGATCAAGTTTGGGGTTAAAGGAATCCAGTAACTTTGTCTTAGATCCATTAGAAATAATCCTTGATTTAGCTCATGCTGCAATGATAATTATAAACCTTTAGGTCAGTCATAAACTCCATAACTTTTACAAGCTGATCGCCTGTCTGATTATCAAGATATTATTGATTGGAATTACAAATTTTGAAAACCATTCACCGAACAGTTTTCATAACACTACAGTCTATTGGGGAAAACGAGTATGGTAAAACCGGTTACTCAAAGATTTTAATTTTTTTAGAGGCACTTCTTGATCATTTTGAAGCGCAATTTTTGTAGGGCTTTAATATCACACCATATCACAGACACTGGTAACATGTAGGACTGTGTATCTCAGATTTAACATTGTTAAACGATACCTTTAAGAACCAGTTTAAGAGTGACACTTTTTTAGTAATGTTGCACTGTTTGTAATCTCATACACTTTTTGTTTGTTGAAGTTTGAAACGCCACACGCTGCATATGAATTCAAATTTTCCAGAGATGTTCGGCTTGCAAATCTTGTATGTGGCATACACTTTTCTATGATAAACAAATAAAAGCGTACATTGCAATATATACAAATCACTTAATCAAAGAAGTGTAATGGATGAATATCTGCTACGTATATGTATCTGTTGTGATATGGTATTTTATGTTTAGTATTTTTTTTTAGTTCAGGCCAATGTTACCTTATATGCCAATGTACCTAAGATGAACCATCATGTACTTGTACAAGTCTGTATTTCTTGTGTTGTCTTGTTGGGTTTATTTTACCATACATTTCCCAATATATTTGTATTTCACAAGTTATTGACAGACACTTCGGAGCTGATTTACATACAATTATGTCAGTGATTAAAAATGGGAAGGACCATACACGCGCCCAACAAAATGTACAGGGCGTATCTGAACAATTGTTGAACATCCCTAACCTCTTTTTTGTTAATGAAGTACCAAATAAATACACATATACATGCTTCAGTATACTTTTAAACAAAAAACATTTCTAAAGAAAAATTGCTTTCTTTGTCCTAGATTTGAATTTATCTAACCATAAATGCCAAATAATAAAAATGATATGAAGTCATTTAATGTAAAAAAAGTTGCTGGTTTTTCTTTCTCTGTTCCATCACACCTTCAACTCGGAACATGATAGACTTGAAGTATGACTATTCATTGACGGAGGAGTACTGTCAGAATCACTTCCTGGCTGGGCTGTTGCTAAGGGAAGTGGGCGTGGCTCTACATGATGTCACCGAGGTACGTCAGCATGGTATCAGGGTACTACGGAATCTCCTGGCCAAGCACAGTGCAGATGACAGATATCATTCTAAGGTAAGCAGTTAAGTCGGGAGAAGATGGAACTTCGGGGATGTCCCTGTGACTAGGGTGAGGGTGTAGGTGTAGTAATGGTTGTGGTCGTGGTAGTGGTCCTGGTGCCGATGGTGATGAGGACGGGGTGGGATGATGGTGTTGATGGTAGTGATGCTGCTGCTGCTGATGATGATGATGATGATGATTCACAGCATTAATGTTACCACATGGTTAAAAAAAGTATGCAAAGGCGCAGTATGGAGGTGTGGTAGTGGTTGTCAGGATGGTAGTATTAGTATTTGTGGTAGCATGTTTTTGGTGTTGGTGGTACATGTAATGATGAGGAAATGGAGGTAGCAGTGGTGGCGATGATGGTGGGTATGGAATTAGTGCTAGTGCTAACTGCTAATGATGGCCAACAATTTTATAGTTTAATATGGTGATGATTTTTTGTTGTTGAAATAACTGTGTGTTTATTATTTTGATGATAATGACGATAATATATGTGTTGATAGCGATGATGAGGATGATGATGATAATGACTTTGAACATACTATTTCTCCCTCATTAAACAGCAACATCATGCTCGAATTGCCACCCTCTATCTCCCTCTCATCTCCATCATTCTGGAGAACGTCCACCGACTCGCCAAAGACCTCCCTCAAACCATCGGACCTGCAACCAACCTCAATGGAGGTCAGAACGAGAATGTCTTTGACCTTTCAACTCTGTCCCAGGTCTCGACTGACAGTTCACAAAGTCATCAAGGTCATGAGAGAAGCAATAGCGTGTCGTCCAGTAGCAAGTCTCGCTCTCTTCAGAGGGACTCCAATGTTCTAGACATCATAGCTGGAAGAGGTAGGTCTAACAGTAATTTCTTGACTGTCCTTTGCCATGTTTTTATTGTTTTGACAGAGGGTTGAATAGTCTTCTTTCCTCAAAAGCAATTTCTTTTGAATTGCTTAATATTCAATCAATTATTCTATGCTTTAAATTGATTCTCCCCAAAATTGATCCTTGCTCAATAAATCAAACTTAACAAAAATGAATTATATCCCATAAGTAACAGTGTTCACGAGATAGTAAACAGAAATTGCCTGCAGCATTGGCATACCTTAAGAAAAAAAACCTATCTCAGTTTCTGTCTATTATACATGTCTCTGTACAATCTGATTAGTATGGTACATGATTAGAGCATCCTTGTTGACATGTTAAGTTAAATGTAATGTGCGATTCAATCTGACATCATGAATTTATTAGGTTTTGGGTTGGTTTGGGAATTTCCTGCCTCTTCCCTCAACAATCAGTGTACTATTTCAACATGTCGTCATCCTTGGTGTTTCAGGGGATTTTGATTTTGAATTCATGTAACAAAGTCATTCAGATTTTCTTTGTTGTGATGATGCTTGTGCATAGCATGCATGGCAACAAATTGGCTGCTGAGTGCATTTTTTCATTGTCTCACAATTTGTATATGTATTAATATCTAACTGTCTGTTTGATAAAATTGCTTCAACAGGCTGATGGCTGTTCACATTTTTAAAGCTAGTTGTGTGACCCTTCTATCTTCATTTTGTGTTACCCAGCAGTAGTTTGGCCTGAAATAATGCTGGTAAAAATAGAAGATTGTGTAATGGAGAAATTAATTTTCTATGTCACTGGTTTTCTGTTCTTTCTGTAACTGCACCATCTTGTACACTGTCCTGTATATTTTGTTGCAGTTTTGACTGTGATGAAATATTCTGGCTTATGTTAAACTTGTAACTGGGCATCAAACTTTCCATAAAGAAAGTAAGCCATGAGAGTGTATCTGGAAGATTGTTGTAAGGAATAGATGTCACATTAGCATAATTGCATTTATTAAAATATACTTTATTTTATGTATCAAAATGTTTTTTAAAACAAGAGTTCCTACCTCGATGGAAATCAAACTTATACTATTGTTTTAAGTCAATACCCCCCCCCAAAAAAAAAAAATAATAATGTAAAGTAAGCCTATATATCTTCCCTTTTTTTATCTTCCCTTAAAATTCATTTCAAGTTTCCTCATTCTCTTCGTACTGAATTTGCTTATCATTATTTATAATCAAATTGACATTTTTTGTGATGTAGGACTAGGAACCAGCAGACTATCATCTATGTTTGGAGAAGGTGAAAAGCGGTTTTATTTCCATTATACTAAATTAATCTACATGTACATGTATTCAAGATTTTATCATTAGCTGCAAAAGCACAAGTTTTAATATTCATACAGTGTGATAACCATATACTCACTCATATCCACCATTACATTGGATCAGTGCACAGACTTCGATATTTGCTGTTGAAAGCCAGCGGGGTATTCACTGAACTATTTATAAAAGTAGATGAGTTCATACCCTCATACCTTTCAGCAGCTGTTACATGTATAAAGGGGCAACATGTATACTGCTTGTATGCTTTCCAATGCTTTTGAATATTGGTAAAAATGGTTCACCTTCAAAATTGACCTCATGGTATTTCGAACCAGCCTAAGGAGGACCTAATATTTTCTTTTGGAACCTTGAAATAATATGAGGATATTTCATTTTACTCACAATACATGATACAATTTGTTTTTATGAGCTTTTCCCGGCCACAGAATACATCAGGATTCACCCCCAAACCTTCCCCTTTTCACCCACCAAACATTCTTTCTTGTATATCATGCGTATATTGACATGGCTATTTCCATGTGTGTACAAGTCTATCGCTTTAACTATCATATACATATCGCCAAGTACTTCATTCAATTGTCATATTCATAAACAACTGTGGGCTCTTGTTTGCTCTAATATGCCATCATAATACAATATATTTGTAATTGGCTATCAAAACTTCACATGGGCTTGAATAATAGATGCTGTTCCTGCTACATGTATTTCATAAACCTAATAAAATAATTTTTAAATGTCATAACACTTCTCTTCTAATTCTACCCGAAGTTCATATTTATTCTGTTTTATGGTACTACATGTATATTCAAAGAAACATTTGGGTCATAGACTCTTGTACAACATATGAATTGTTCAAAAAAAATATCACTGTGTTCTGTATCTTATTCTTTCATTATTTGTGTTGTCGTTCCATTTTCTCTTGTTTTACACCTGGAGCTGCCTGGAGCTCTCTTCAAACATTGTTGTAGCTGTATCCCAGATAGCTCTACTAATCATTATTTTATCTTGGTATCTGAACAGGTGAAGGGGTGAAAATTGGTATCATTGACAACAACTATGTCTTTAAATTTTGGAATGTGCTGGTGCTGAAACTGTTTCACTATCCTGCCAAACTGGTCATGTCTCATGCAGTGGTATATCAACACGTTTGTCCATTTTACTACTGCTGATGAATAAAATTACATATAACCACAATATTATCCTTCATATATTAAACTACTGTAAATTCTAAATGGAATATATTGAAACATGAAATATATTGGAAATCATGCTACCCTTCTTCTCAAGTTCATATATTTTTTGTCGGTGTATTTCAGTGTATACTTTGAATTATTGAATATTAAGTCAGTATTTTGACATCTACCTTGTATGAATGGCTGATTGAAAGTAGATGCTCATATATAAATAAAAGAAATATTAAGTTTTTGAGTTTTTTAATCGCAAGGGGGTAGTATTGGATGTTATGCTTGACAACTTATTTTCATGTAAATGTACACCTGTACTGAAATGTCTGCATTCAAAGATAATCATAGAAGTAGATGGACTTGGTGTATTTATGACTGCCCATTCCCTTCAGAAATAAAAAGTGATCAAAAGTCTTATTCAAACATAAATTTACTAATAGTTTCTCCTGGGATACTGGCAAGCTTCTGGTTTGAAATTAAGTTTTAGTTAAGATGTTTGGATGGATTTTGAGAACTACCGGTATGCTTTAAATTTGTTTTGGACAACAAATTCAGAATGCTGCCATCACTATTTGTGTATACTGCTAATATACTCCATTAAAATATATCCTGAACAAAATCTTATTTTCTTTCCAACTTTCTCTATCTCTCTCTTTTTTCTCAAATCAGTTTCCAAAGACACACCCCTCATTGTAGCAGGTACTTCAATGTCTGCAAAAGTACCCAAAATGGTGGAAATTACAAAATTTGCATGTTTCTGTTGTATTCTGTCAACAGTGAGCCGTTAAGTGAGACTCGTACAGTGTCAAGTGATGATTTTATTTCTCCATCTTAGCCATTTGAGAAATTCCTTCCAGATATGATTTTGTGTGTATTTCATTAGCCTCTTCCCAATTTCATGATTATTATTTGTTCAAGAATACCATACTATCTTTTTTATTTCTTCTGTTTTGAGCCAGAAGCTGCTGTGTTAAAGGTTTCTATTAAAGTGAATGCCCTTCTGGCTCTCAACAGATGATTTGTATTTTATTGAATTTTCTTGGGGGGGGGGGAATGTTTTCCTCGAAATGTTGCAGCCTCCCTGGAATAGTCACCCAAGTTGTACATTTCCTTACATACATTTGTTTTCTGTAGTTAAACATACTGTATCATTTTGTTTTATTTCTTCTGAATATTATGGTACTTTGTACAAACATACAGTATCATTTCTTTTATTTATTTTGAATATTATGGTACATTGTCCTAGCAAAAGAGTTCATGTATATTAGTAGCTGTGTTATACAAATGTTCAAAGTATTTTGAGCATATTCAAATGTCTGTGAGTACTGATACTGATTGTAAACCCAGTTTCATTACTGTAATCACAGCTTTGCATTCATTGATGCAGGTTTTTATAATACCAAATATTTATTCCGCTTTTTATCAGTTTATGTGTATTAGCCCATTAAATTGTTGAGTGCTACAATTTTTTTGTTAAAGCATGTTGAATGAAAACTAATTTGTTTTCTTCTATAATTTATCAATGTATTTAGTAGCTGAGATTTGGGGTATGATTTCTTAGATAAACAAATTAACTTGTGTATAATGTACACTTATATGAATATTACAAATGAGCCATTAGTAAATTGCCCCTTTATTATTTTGTAGATTTGGAAATATTTCATGTAGATATAGAATTGCTTCTACCCCTCATAATATTTCTAAAGTGGGTATTTCCTACTATGAGTTAAACTTCAAAGGATGCATTTCGAAATGATACAATTCAATTTATATTTATATCTTGTGCTTTTCCCCTATCATTCATTATCAGTGTTACCGTAACTATACTTTCTTTATTATATTGTTTTATTTTGACAGCCAACATGCGGGCTTGTCTCCCCCAATCTTCACATTTTGTGAGAAACATTGGTATAGCTTCTCTTTATTTTCTGTGTTCGGAGCACTCCTAATCTTATCACTACTTGTTTCTAATCCATAGTAACATACTAGATCTCAAGAATATTTTTTCAATTAATATTATAAATTCTCCCTAATTTCCGGTCAGTTAATAGAAGTTTGGTTATTTCTCCATAAAAAAACAATGATATTCTTCCACAACATGTACGTGATACGGTCAATTTATTTCGCTTTTAACCTGCATACATGGATAGCATCCTCAGAACTTAAGATATGTCATAATTCACAAATGTTCAAGTACATTTATCACTTCAAAATGAATTGGAATATTACTTTTTTTGTTCCATATACTTAAATACACAAACAGGCACGTCCAATTTAAGTAAGATTACAGAACTTAAACATAGATTTGCATAAATTGTAAAGAATTCTATGTTGTGATGCTTACATTGAATTCTATGTTGTAAAGCTTACATTTAGTCATGTTTTGTACACTTGCTGAGGCAAATTTTCACTTTTAGACATATCACATTAACCGTAACACCGAGTGAAATTATTATTAAATGCACAATTAGATATATTTGCTCTTCCGAGTATATTCATTCAATTTTATTACAAATATGGTTTGAACTGAAAGTAATACTTTCTTTGCTGTGTTATGTAATAGCTAAGATGTTCATTGATCATGATTTATCTAACAATTTCTACTTTGTACAATACTGTTGCATTATATAGGGAGACATTTTGATTTTTAATCATGGTATTGGAGATTAAAATTGTACATTATTGCTCTAAAATACGGCTTTATCTTCTATAAAATTATCTTCATACAATCTACTTATGATACCGCACTGGGCATTTTAGTCTTTTTAGGTCTTAACATGCTATTGGTGTATTTGTTCAATTTTCTTATGAGTATGGTATTTGATGAGTTTTATGAAGGAGAAAGTTTATCCTGTTATGACGTAATAACATACTTCTGAATTTCGAAGAGCTAGAATGGCTTTGAATTAATGTTTATACACTGAATGATTTTAATTGTCTGGTTGTTTGCAAACAATATGGACTGTATGGGAATCCGTGTCTTTTTTTTTTGGTATAGAAAAAAAAGTGATGATGAACAATTTTATGTTTCTACATGTATCTGTCTGGTTCTATGTGAGTAGCGACGCTCATGTACTGGGCCCCGTTGCATAAAACTTACCATTGATGGTAACTTTGCCATCAATGGCAACTACCATGGTAACGGGGCTCAACGGCCAATCAGAATGAAGGTTTCCATGGTAGTTACCATTGATGGCAAAGTTACCATCAATGGTAAGTTTTATGCAACGGGGCCCTGGTGTATACCGGTTTTGTACTTTGAATACTTAGCCAGCGTTTCAGACACATTATATCTGTAACTGTTTGTGTGTGTGCGCTTTGCCTAACATTCAAAACTTATACTCTCCTTTTATAATCACTGTTAGAGGCTCCCCTCCCCCTGGTCTCAAATTTGCAACCCTCATGTTTATTCTGCTACTGTTTTTTATTTGTTTTCTTCATTATTACCCACCTCTTTGACTCAGGAGTACGTCATTCCATTTCTGCCCCATCCATGCCCGAAGCCAAAGAAAGGCGAATGAGCGCGTCAGGTTTGTTTTGGTCTTTTTTTTCATGTCTATTTTCTTTTTCTTTTTTTTTTATTGTTGTTGTTTTCTTCTTAATGAAAGCTTTATTTAACCCCAATTCTGGTTGTTGGTCTTTGTTGTTGTTGTTATTTGTTGCTGATCTTGCTTTTTGTTTTGTATTAACATCAACGGTGGAAGGTACAGGAGCGAAATAAATTGCTGGTTGCTTGGAGTACTAGATGCTGATGGGATTTGTAGAATTGGCTCTGCTTTTAGTGCTGGAACATGTTTAGGAAGGAAAAAGTCTTTAAGTGAGAAAAAAATATGATGTAGAATCCTAAACAGCTATTAGTACTCATAGGTTGATGTCTTGATCATAGATAAAGAAATATTCAAATTAGAATGCATTAAAATACTTGTAGGGAAGGACATCTAACATGTAAACAAAAGTAGACCAGTTTTAATCTCGATCAATTACTTATCCCAACAATACTGGAAGATATATGTTATCCATGGATATTATGTACATTGAAGTGTTGCAGAATGATATCTAGGGAAAATAACTTGGTTGTATTTGACAAAATTTTAGCCTTATTCATTTGTCAAAAATATTGTGAGGAAATGAAGAAAAAAGATTATTTTTGTCGAATTGATTATCTGTAAGTAAAGGCACCATATTCACAGCTGCAGATTTTTTTTATAACTGTAAATTTGAATTATATTAGAAATGAGATATAGAATTATATGTTGCTTAAGCACTTGTGGTGGAGGGTTTTATTCGGCTGCTGATTCTGTTTCTTTTTTTAGATACTACTGCATTTATTGACTTTTAAGTTAATTTAAATCTGTAATTAGTGCGTATGGATTTTTGAAAGGCAAAGGTATTGATGAAAAAATAGCAAAAAAAGATTTTTAGATGAAAATTAAAAAGGGAGTTCCATAAAAAGTAGGTTCTTTCTTAAGCAGTCAATTTTGATTTCCTGTGCCACACTAGGTTTTCTCCTAGGCAATATCAATAGCCCATATAAATGTTTGCTTTGTTAATATTTTGGTTTTATATGTTAGAACCATGGCAATATTTGTTCATTTTGTGATTTCATTTAGGGGTGAAGCAAACTGCGGTAAGCAATTAAACGCATTAATTATGGCAGGATTTCGTAAGAGTAGCAAAGTTTAAAGATGATGATGGGAGTATGCAGTTATCAGCATAAGTGCTTCAAATGAAATGGAATGAATTCTTGTTCTAGATAAGCAATTAAATGCATTAATTATGGCAGGGTTTCGTGAGAGTAGCAAAGTTTAAAGATGATGATGGGAGTATGCAGTTATCAGCATAA
>BEXV01000193.1:199082-213118 GCA_003118195.1 Hemicentrotus pulcherrimus | reverse complement strand
GAATGAATTCTTGTTCTCTCAATCTCGTATTAAGCCTGTAAACATTATTGAACTTTATCTTTCTTCATAAAAAATCGGAATCAACAGATAACGTGAGAGTACCAGGATAACAAATTCTCAATTTAATCCTTTTTTCCTTTTAAAGTGGATTGTATTTAATAGATGAGCTAGGTGTTTGACCATTAGTCTGTATTAAACATTATCAAGTAGAGAAGTTCACAAAATACTGGAAAATGTAGTTAGTGAAATATCTGCAAAATACTGTATAGTTTATATTTACAAACATGATACAAAATGTCTTTCGCACACCATGGACTAGATTAAGATAGAAATTACCTATAACATAGTTGAAACATGTAGAAAAACACATGCTACAAGAGTGTATGCATTATGTCAATGGATTGGACTAATATTGTCATCCCTAATGCAGGATGTGTAAGAAAATGTTAATACAGGTGTATATATGTATGATGAGCAAAGTATTTAGAAATTTTTTTTTTAGTGAACCATTACAGAAAATCATAACACCTAGCACCTATAATGGATAATTTAAAAGAAAATTGACATGCCCTTCTTTCAAAAAGTCCCAATAAAAAAGGATATTTTTGCCCCTTCTTTTTTCTTTGGTGTTTGCCTGGAATGTCTCGCATTATAAATAATGCATCATGGGGGAAAAGGGCAAACCCTTAATTATTCCTTTCCCTACCCCAGCCCCTTCATACATTATATGCTTTGCCTGTTGTATTACCCAGCCCCTTTCCTTTCAAAGTATGTTTGAAATGCATGCCCCTTTCGTGTCCCTCATAATATGTCTGTTTAGGGCCAGAGAGGTATTACCTTCACTTTTTTAATTTCATGAGTTTATACCCTTCTGGCTCTAAATAGACAGATTGTATTTGTTTTCATGACAGACTCTGTAGATTTGGTACTCTACATGTATCTTCTGCTGAGAGCGAAAAGGGCGCTAACTATGTGTCGAAGGATACAAGTTAACATCTTTCTGGCTCTCAGCAGACTTTATCATATACAGTACTTGTACATGTACCTGTATTCGTTGCTTACCCTTCAATAAGTATGCCTTGTAATGTTGTAACTTCAAAACGTGATCTACAGTTAACAACTAAATCATTCATACCCTTACCATAGTTTGTAGTTTCATAAGTATGTGATAAATTAATTTATCCAGATTTATTTCTTGAGAATATACCTTTATTTAGGCTTCAATATAAAAGTATCTAGGAAAGGTTGAAATTCTATCAATCCACCTTCCATTTTTGAGTTACTAAAAACACAAAACAGTCAAATTTAAAAGGGGTATGAATAATTTAGTTCCCAACTGTACATTATATATGTATAGGTATATAAGTACAACCGCAGTGTCTTGTATGTAAGTGTACTGTAGGAGTGATGTATGTAGGCAGCTGTTGTATTGTATCTGTTCTGTATCTGTTCATACAATGTGTAGGTTAATATAAATCTGAGTAAATATATGTAGCTGTGAATACATCGAGAGTGTAGCCATGGTGGTCATTCAGAATACGTAGTTGAATAAATCTGTCTTGTAAGAAGGATCTTTAGATATATTATGTAGTTAGAGTCAGGAGAAAAGATCAGAGGAATTGTGATATTGCTATAGCTTATGAAATAGAACTATATGAGTAGGATGTGTCAGAATACCTTTCAACCTACAGTCAAACCTGTGTTAGTGAACCCCTCTATATAAAGGCCATCTGTCTGTAGTGGTCATGCATTTAGTCTCCCTTGAGAGAGAAATGCGTGTTGTAGAACCTGTATAGAAAGGCAACCTGTCTACAGTGACCACTTTTTTGTTTCCCTTGGATGGCCTTTTTAGACAGATTTGACTGTACCGGTATATATATTCCAAACATGTGGGGTTTTTTTTGCAGTCATAGGGGTGGTAATTCTCTGTAGAATCTTGTGAGTTGACACCCATCTAGCTCGCATGAGAGTACTGTGTATCATCTGTTTGGAGCCAGAAGGGCATTAACTCAATATACTTTTACACAGAGTTATCACCCTTCTGGCTCTGAACAGACCATATGAGGAGATATATATATATATATGTGCATTAAATTTACACATGCGCATTACATTTATACATGTGGATGCTTCAAGCTGCCAGTCATTCCTGTTTCTCAGGAATGATTCCTATTTTTGGCCCTTCAAATAGATGTTGAAGACTCTAGATCCCCTCTTTTGTAAATATATCTATAGCAACAAAAATATGCAGCATTCCTTGGTTTGCTGTGAGTTCTTTTTTTTTTATCTCTGGGGATGATGAACTCCTATGTCCATGCTCTGTATAAATTTCAGTGACCTTTGGTCCCTTGTAAAACAGCAGTAATATTTATACTGCTCTTCAATGATTACAACATGGATTTGACCTCAACATATTTTGCTACCTTTGGAGTTTAAATTCCATTCTAACCGACACCTTTTTTTAATATATGAAGGCAGGTTTTCAAGTGGAATCCCCATCATTCGTTCTGGTTCTTCAAAGTGCTGATAATGACATCATAACGCTTTACATTTGTCTATTTTAGCCAAGCAACTTTTCTTACAGGTTTTAAAGGGATTCAGCTTCGTGGACTGACTTTTTATTTCAGATTTCTCAGTACATCTTTAACACAGTTAAAGCTGCTGAGTTTGAATTACATTAATACATGGGACAATTTCTTGAAGCACTTTCTTTTCTCTAACTTGAATCTGTAGTAAAAGATCTGGTCACCATACAATCATGTATATGCAGGTGGTCATTTTTTTTTTAACAGAATTACAATTACTTTTCATAATACTTCAGTCTTCTATTTTTAGGTATTGTGAACTTTCTTAGCACTTAATCTACAGTGAAATATGCTTGAAATATGTTTGATAATAAAGTGTGTTGATCACTCCAACCAATTGTCTGTTCTTTTTGGTGGATATGTCTTGATTTATAAGGAATATCATGTTTCCATTTTAAAAGATTAATAGTTCAAGCTACCGTGAATAGTAAGTCAAGCAAGTTGATGACATACTTGTTCTATTTTCAGTCAGTAAATTTGCTAGACAATCTTTTCAATCACTTTTGGTTAAAAAAACTTTTTCTGGTTAAAGTAAGGGAAAATATTCTTCTTACATATCCTGCCATGCTAAAATATGTCTTCTTTTAAATTTGTGATAATTAAACTTTCCTTTCCCAGGTGAGCAGTCTGATAAGAGCACTAACCTCAGTAAATTCTTGAGCTTGAGACTTTCAGTCCTTTCAGTGAATGAGAAGGTTAAAAATAGACGCTCGTGGAGCAATAATCCCAGAGGTTTGTAGGAGTTAGACAAAATTTGCAGCACATATGCACCAAATCGAAATGCTGGCAAAGGATGAGGAGGGCACAGTTTTTTATTCGTTCCAAACACTTTTACTTTTAGTAACATCTTAGGAAGTCAGAGTACACAATTGAGGAATGTAAGGGTGAATAAAATTCAAGACTGGAGAGCGATCTTGCAACGGGAAGCTCCACGTCTTAAAATATACTCTATATCCTTTTGGTATTTGACAAAATTTCCATCCAGACTGTTTGCAGCATAGAGATAATGAACAGAAACAGACAGGGCAAAAAAAATTATGATTAAAAATAAGTCATATGTATTGAGGACTTTTTTTTCTACAAAATGCCCTTATGCTTTAACCTCAGAAGGCAAATTTATAAGTAAGGATGTCATTGTTATGGGGTGAGCTTTCCTTGCATGTATGTTCACCTCATTCACTTTTTTTTTTTATAACAGTCTCTTAATAGGTGCTGCAAGAGAAAAGTATCAAAATAATTTAAAAGAGCTGTATAAATCAGTTTTTGTTAAATAGATAGAGCACACGTATTCATTTCCAGAGTAATTCTGATATGTCTTCAAACTTTAGAATTCCTCAAACTGTACTTTGAATTCAATAACTTAAATTGCTGCAGCTTTTGATATTTTTTCTTTAATTTGAGTATGAAATGAACTATTGCATTCCTGCCAATTATAGTAATGAAATTACAGTGACTTGTTATCATCAATTAAAAAATTACTATGACATTGTCACTTCCTAGCGGAACCATCAGAGAACACCAATAAATACAGCAGGGCGCTATCCAATACATCTTCCACACCCAGAAATCGTAATAGGCTATCGTGGAGCAGTAGCTATGCAGGAGGTTTGTTGGAATGGAATCAAAAGGACTAGTAGTCATTTATATCTCATCTAGATGGTTTCATATACATTTGACGTCAAACGCTCACCACTAATTCTCCCAACATATTGTTTCTTAATTCGTACCCATTTTGGCATAACTTTGTAATAATTAGTTTGGTATCAAATAGCCAGAATGGTGTTGAATTTTCTTTATAAAAGAAATAACACCTCTCAAATTTTTAGCAGATGTTCAGATGATAGAGAGACCTTCATAGGCTAGACATAATTGTTGGCATGATTGTGTATTAAACAACATGGTTTTGATCAAGACCAAATTTGATGTAGATCAAGAGTTTAACACAGAGAGCAGAAATTATATGTGTAGGCCTCCCCTTTTTTTTCTACCAAATAGTAATTGTAGTTTTGAAATTGATATCAGAATAAACTTTGAAGTAGCTCTGTTTTATGATCTATATATCATGAACTCTAAAATAACTGAAAAACTATTTCAGAATATATTGAGCATAGTTATGTACAGGAATTCACAAGCTAGGAACTAAAGGAGAGCTAAGCTCTATATAAAGTCATTTCTTCCTAATCTCTCATTCACCTAAGGAACAAGAAATAGAAACAAATCTCTGATAAGTTTTTGGGAAACTGGATTGATTTTAATTAACTACAAGAAGCTCCATTTACATGTAATATGCATGTTGATACATTTCCATTATTACATTATCTAAACATGAATACAATTATTTTTATTCCATAATACTACACATTGATTAATCCACAGTAATTCACTTACAGTCACCACTGCATGCATTTTGGATACTCTAAGATAGTAACAGTTACATTTGCATGAAAATGATCTATTAAAAAAATAAAAGGAAAGTCTACTAATTATAATGATGATGAATTCATGATAATATAACAATATGATATAATATAATATAAATTAATATAATGTTATTTTATAAGATTATTCAATACAATTAATTTGGGCACATTGTGTACTATATGAAACTTAAGGTGATCATATTTTTCTGTTCTACGTTTTGTTTTATGTTTTATTTGAGTAGTTCTCTATGTATTACACATGCATGAATTAAAAGTAGGATATTATATTATTCACATGAATACTTTTTAAAGCAATTATGATTTTGCATGATGCTTTTTGTCACTATTATTTCTAGCACTATTATTTCTAGCACAAGGGTTGTGCCGTACATGTACATGTAGCTTCCAAATCTTAAGCATGTTTTAAAGAATCTTTCAAAGAATCTCCCCCAAGTTCCAGGGCTTTATAGTATGCATGTTTATGTTACCAGGGAAATAATCAGCGTATTTACCAATTATTAAAGCTTAAATCATAAATTAAACTTGTCTAGATATATTCACATATTGCGTTGATCATGATTGATATTAGTTTCTCGGGGTAAGGATTAAGGTTATCTCAGGTGCTGATCCAACAAAAAGAATAGTAGTGGAGCAATCCATTCATATTCATTTGGGCCCACAACTGTTTCTCAAAGATAATTAAAAAAATAATCAGAAGAAAGAAATAATGATAATGATAACTTTTAAGACGTTCAATAGAGAATTACTTGTATCCGTTTGTCCTTATTCTGAAAGGAATGTACTATTTACAGTGAAAGTGTTCGGAAAATTGACCCAGTAAGGATCAAACAACGTTAGTGCATGAATGCATCAGTAGAATATTACCGTATTCACCTCCAGTTTATGAGCACATGTTGCATGATTTACTACACATGCTCATGATGATGAAACCTGCATACATTACCGGTATGTATTATCTTTATGTTAGAAGTAAGAAATTTTCAGCCCATATTTCAATTATGGATTGATGGAGATGCTGTGATTCAGTATTGGATTTCAAAATAATTTGTTTTCCACTTTTGGAAAAAGCAATATTAGTAACGGTATATAGTTTTAGATTGAAGGGATTCTATTGTTGTACTTAATTATTATATATATAAATTAACGAAGAAAGCAATGTGAACAATATACATTCGTTTAAATATGGATTACGCATTCAATTTATTTTAAGCTATTGATATAAATTGAATGAGATATAATTATGTTTATGGGAATAACTTCTGTTGGTAACATTATAAATCACTTTATTTTTCTCTCTCATGATATCTCATTGTTTACTTTAAAGAAAAAATGTATAATGTTATTCAGTTAAAAGCTAATTAGGTACAATCACGTAGTACAGATGACATACGTTAAATGAAATTCTGTAAAGAGCACACAATGTACCTCATTTAGGTTTTAACTCTTGAGTGAATCAACCCTGTGTCTTTTAAACATCACAAGACGGACAAGTATACATGTAGCATTATAGAATTAGACGGTTGAGTATAATCTGGGCATTTTTGTGACTTTTAGGTGAATCTACCATTGATATGCAGTTTTTACGTGGCCTTCAGAGTATAGCAACCCCACCGACAGCCCCAGGGGCGTTTTCATCCTCGTCTTCCGGATCCAACAAAGCTAGTAACCGCTTATCCTGGAACTTTCCAGGTGTGTTGTGGCATTTGATCCCTTGACCTTGTCTGTCAAGGGTTGCTCTAACAGCCATATATTAATGCTTGCGATATATTTACTTTCAAATTTTGAATATATCACTAATGGCTTTAACATCACACATCTTGCAAATGCTGAGTAATGCTCTAAATCTAAAATATGCAACCACTCATGTATTCAAAGTTATATCCATTTTTTTTTTGTTGCAAACAATTCCAATATATCACAAACTGGTATAACAAACTGGCAATATAATATTTATAAGCAAATGTATAGATTAAGCATAAATCTACATGCGAGAAGCAATCTGCAATCTTATATATATATTATGAATAAGGTTTAGGGTCTTTCTAGCCTCTTGAGAACAGCCCTTACTTTTAGTTAGCTGAGCTGAAATACTGTCTTTCCTATCTGCATATATACCAGACTGCTTCTGATGATATCCTATGTTGAGAGTCACAAAGGCATTTTCATATCTTCCTGGTTGAAGGAAAATTCCCTTCAGCTCACAGGTGACAATTGTTGTATTTTTTTCACAAGTTCTTCAGANTATTGGTTCTTGAGAATGATGATACCCCACTATGACTTATGAATGCCAGTGATGTATGTTTGTGTCTACATTCATGTAGTCAAGATATTAAGCACAATTTCAATAAGTCTTTTAGTGTGATAACAGTAGATCGCCCTTACAGACAGATTATATTATGCCTCCAGAATATGTTGCAACCTCATCTTTTGCCCCGTTTGATATCATCAAGTTATCCTGGTGATTCCTGATGATCCTTAAGATATGTCAATATACACTCTTCTTTAAACTACCGCTATGCTCTTTAAACCCTCTTTTCATGTATGTAAACAATGAATCAAACCTTTTTTTTTTAAATATAACAAGTAGAAGTACAGGATTGTTATTCCATCCCTTTTTCAAAATATTCAACTAGAGGGAGCATTTGAACAGATAGTACTCTCTTCCATCCACGTACGTTAACTATTTTCATCTCTCCTTGAAGGCTATAAATGGAATACGTATTCTTTGGCCTTGTAGGTTTATCAGACTAAAAAAAAAAGCATCATTCATACTGTTTAGTAAACAAGGGTCTTAAGGGCCTCTTCTATATATATATATATATATATATACATATATACAGTGTATCTGACTTTGTTTTCTGTACATTATTTCTAGGAGGACAATTTTTGCTGATTTTAGAATATCTCAAATATATTTTCTGAAAAATTTAATTTGCTGCCCTCAAATGAAAATGCATGGTTACTCCTTTCTCTCTTTGTTTGGGTTGATTTATATATTTCCTTTGTTATTCCACCTAAACTTGAACTTGATTTGAAATATCTCTTGTATGCATGTCACCAGAAAATGAATTTATTTTTAATCTTGTTAATCCTACTAATAACACAATATTTGCATCTTCTAGTCATAAGGATATAGAGGTTGTTTACCTGTATAATTATGGTCATTGCTTGTTCGTTTATGTTTTTTTTTCTAATAAAATGCCATTCATTCATTTTAGGTAGGAACAACTTGAGCTGATTGATTTGCATGTATCCACCTGCAAAATCATATTCGCCCAGCTTTTTTGTTTCTTCTTACAGCAAGGATAACAAATTATGCATTTTTAATACTCATTTGTAAAAATTTATTCCACTATTTAATGTAGCTCCCTTTTATAAATGTATGTGTATTCCAGAGTTTATACATGTATTGTCTGCATTATATACTGTTTATGTAACTAGGAGAAAGAAAGAGAGAGAGAGAAAGAGAGAGAGAGATTCTATGATGTTGATATTGTTGCTATATACATGTATTTGTGTAGTACTAGAAATCTCTATATGGGCATTGAGAGACCATTTTAAATGAAGAGGGAATGTCAGACAAAGTTTGCCTATTGCATAAATTGCTTATAAGATGTCACCAATAAAGAATTGCAGATGGGGCTTTATTGAAAGATTCAACCCCCCCCCCCCCCAAAGAATATATACAATATAATTATATTGATATGTTAGTAACATTATTACATTTCACTGGAGTATATATTATAATGTAATTGTTTTGTATTTGATATTGTATATTTTTTGTACACGACGTCATGCATATTCATATGTAAAGCTTTATGTTTATTGATTCCATAATGGAAGCATACATGTTATTGCATGTACATCTCCTTAATTTGTGTGCAATATTTCTGCTTTTAATTTCAGTATTTTGATATGTACAGTTGTAATTTGCATGGCCTTGCATGAGACATTCCTATTGTGTACTGCCTCTTTAAGAATGTAATGATCTATGTTTAGGAATTCGATCTGCTCTACATTCAATTTTTTTGGTCGATATTATGAGGGAAAGAAATATCTTGAGCAAGATGAAAATGTGCTGTTTTGCTAGAAAGAAAAAAAAGTACCTGTGTTTTGAATATTCCTTAAAAATAATTTTTCTTAAGGGCAAGGAATTCGGAAGCAATAGCTGTCAAAGAAAAAAGAAAGTAATAGTTGTTTCTTTAATGAAAGTTATAAACATGGAATAGAACATGTAGGACTTAATGAGATAAAAATATCTGTTATTGGTATGTATAATGCCTGAATTGCATGGTCCCGAATTACATGTAATTTGCATGACTATGATTTGCTGTGCTTGCCTTTATTTTCCTCTTTGATGGTTATTATTTCCTTTGTTCATTTTCTATTTATCTCTCACACTCCACCTCCGCCACTTCCATTTGGTATACTGCACACTCACTGTCTATCCATCCATCCATCCATCCGAAACTCCGCTACTCCGCCAACCAACTTTTGCTTCGACCTTTGACCTCTGACCTCTTCATGCACGATTAAACCGGTCATTGGGGTTCACTCTGAAGGAAATCAAATTAAAGCAGACCACACTTTCTGGCGATCGCATAGCCCGACTCGGCCCAGCGACAAGCCTAAAAATGCCTCGCAATATAACAGTACGGGCTTCTTAGCGATTCCAGGTTGGTCAGGAGAATTGCAGAGAAACACATTCTTAAAGAAATCATCTGCAGAAGGGCCGTAAATATATTTCACCCAGAGTTCTTGTCCTTCTGCCTCTCAACATTAATCAAAACCATGTAACAAGTAACAGTCTTGATTTGATATTGAAATTCAGTTTGATTAATACATTTTGGAATTATCATGCACATTTGCGAGTTTGATAGTGAAAATGCACTGCATGGTTTAAGCCATAAATGTGAAACGAACTAATCCTTGCTGAGTTAGTCCCACAGTTGTGACTTCAAAGAATGCAGTGCGTTCCACTTATGCATAAATGACAAAAACGGACATTAATTGTAACATGAAATAGTCATTTAGGTAATGTATGATATAACAATGTAGCTTTGCTTGTTGAGATTATTTGCTTTGATAACAATTTGTTGAATGTTAACATCATTTTTGTAGCATGATTGCTCTTTGGTTTGGTTTGATTTAAGGGAAAGCAAGATATCGATGGGCTTTATATTAATATTCTACAATACTTTGGTGTTAGAAATGTTTGTCCAGAAAGTACTGCTTTGTTTAATTATTTGGGTTAGTGAATCATGCTTCTTTTATCTCTTGACATGTCTAATGAATATCATCATGTAACCAATACCATTCCTTCTTTTAAAGATCATTGCAAGATTTGGAAAATATCAATGATATACATGTATTCACAAAGGATTTTTGATTTCATCAAATCACTATCAAAATCCTGATTTAAACCTTTACTGTTCATTTAAAGTACATTAAGGAATAAAAAGGAGCATATAATTATATCATTGCCTACCCATACTATAGATGACATGTACATAAAATGCTTTAATGTTGAGGTTTCAACCAGTGGTTAAGATAAACCTTTGCAATTTGGGGCTAATTTGTTTAGTAGCATTGGATCATATTGCTCTACCTTTTAACATTGCACTGTACCATTGTCAACCTAACGACCTATAACTCTATTCTTTCACCAACCCCCCCTCCCCTCCATCCTAACCCCTTCAACAGGTGGCACCCCATCCATCTCGACGCCCCGCCCACTGACCGACAAGGATCGGACCGGTTCCAGTAGCTCCCTCAGCAGCAACACCAGTATGTCACCGGGTCAGATTCACGTCAACGGGAATGCCACACACACCTCTCTCAGCGACACCATCATAGATGGACATGGGTCCGTCACACGGTCGCACTCGAGGTCTAAGTCGTCGGCGATCATGTACGACAAGCTGCTGGACCATGAGATCAAGGATCTTCTCATTAGCTTTCTCTACATCATTAAGAATGTCAACGATGGTATGCTTTAGCATTCATAAACTGTCCCCTCCCCCCNCCCCCCAACAAAAAGACAAAAAAAAGAGGTAACATTTATATGAAAATGAATGGCAGGGGAAAGCAAGAAAAAAAAAGAGTTGTGTAGTAGAAAGCCTCTAAAGCATACTATATGTACTTGTCTTTGTAAGAAAGGGCAAAAATGTGAGTGCACAACAGTTGATGAAATTCCAATTTGCTGGGAATTTTTTTCTTCTTGGTTTAAACAGCGTCACACACACATGAATGAGACAAGGTGGGAAAAATAGCATATTGAGGTTTGAAGCTCCAAGAAGCATTTAGCTTTTTATCAGTAAAATAATGCCCCCAACACAAACATGTACACTATAGGAGATGTCATGTAAGATGGGGGGACTGGAAATAGATTGATTTACAATATACAGGTGGTCCTCTAAGATTCTGGGGTTTGAAGTGTAACTTTTATTCTAACCTGAAAGTGTTAGGTTGGACATTTGGAATATTTACATACATGTTTTTGGTACTGATAATGTAAGGGGTATTTTGTAAATGGGCATTTCTTTAAAGTCAATTTATGCATAGAATAATATAATTGCATCTCATCTTGGCTGTAATTAATCTAAATCGAACTAATTCAAGACACATATTTATACATTTCTTATATAAGTTTTTCTTACTGATACCTGATAATAGATTAATGCTTTTCGTCTTTATATCCTAATTCTTTTCTTTTTGATGTATTTTGTAGAAGTACTGCTAGGCTGGTGGAGCCAGAGTGCAGAGGGTGACCAGCTCAAATTATTTGATGTTCTAGAGTAAGTGCCTCTACTTTGATATATTTTGTTGTGGGTAATGTTTGAACCAAAAGCGACAATGTACTGTATTTTTAGAGGAAAAACAAGAAAGGAAAACAAAATAATTGGAATCCTTCTGAATAGCCATACATGTAGGGTGAGCAACCTTTTGGGGGGTGGCCAAATCTTGCTGAAGTTCACAAAAATTTGACAACACACACTGACATCCATATGTTGGACTAAAGAGAAATATGATGGCCTCTTAATTAAAAAACAAATTCTATTCTGTTGTAGAATATATTATTTCAAGATAAATCCTAACATTCAACATTATATTTAAATTCTTATATGGTGTTTGTACATGTAGGAAGAGGATTAGTAAGCCTTATAAAATCATGTCATCAATTGAATGTTTATTTAGTTGCTAAAGTGAGGCATTTAAAGTTACTATAACTCTGCTTTTGCTATTTATTTTCCTTTCCCAGGCTATGTCTTCAACATTTCAGATATGTTGGAAAGAAGACCATCATGCAAAGCAAGTAAGTCACTTTAAAAAAAAATCATCTCCTACACTTTTATGAAAAAAAATTATGAATGTATTTCAATTATCACAGTCTATGAAGTACAGAGGTAGCAAAATCTCACAAAAGGTTTTTTTTTTCTTTGAAAATTATTAATTTGTTGATGTTCTCTCTTTTCCTATGCATTTTGAAATTACAAGATGTGTAGATAATCTTCATTTTCATGTTTGAATCATTAAGAATGTCATTTGTGCTTTATAAAGTTGGAGGAAAAGTTAGTGTGCTGCTATTCCTGATTTGCTTTACGTTTGCCCCTTTTTTTCTTCTAGAAACTCAGACTTTTAGTTTTAGTTTTTGACAGATCTCTAATTTATGAAGTGCCTATTTTAAATGTTATTTAATTTATATGTATTCAATATTATTTTATTCATGATTGTGGTATGAAATGATTAATGCAATTTATGTCCCATATAAAATATATGAGAGAATCTGTTCAGCATGATTTTCCTTTCCTTATTCCAGCCAATTAAATAATATCTGATAATATATATACATATATATTTGACCATCATTTTATTATATTTCATTAGCCTGGATTTTGTCATTAAAAAAAAATGTATTCTTCATTTTAACAGTTATATGTATTAAGGGGCAGTTGTAATCCTTGACTAAATACATGTATATACATGTACATGACTTTTGTGTAATGTTCATCCTAACATAACTAAATGAATAAATTTCATAAACCTAAGAAAGTTCTAATTAAATCCAACAGGGCACTTTTTATTAAGCTTATATTGCATTATGAAATATTATTTGATGATAATAGCAGTATCCCAAAGCTTCTATCTTAGGCTCCTTATATATACATGTAGATGTTCCTTTGAGTATCTGCAACACTTGTTAGGAAACATTTGATTTTTACAAATACTTGAAAAATGCCATTTTTAGTGTATTATGTGGATTTAAAGAACTATGTAGTGAATGATTGAAAAATCATTTTAGAGTTACTTTGAACGCATAACTTGCAATTTGAGACCAGAATTTGAGCACTAAACTGATTTATGCCTTTGTATATAGACAACGGAGCATATATCATTTACTTGGGTAAGCAAGTCATATTCTCAAATATTCAGGCAGAAAAAGAATTGGAAGCCAATAGACAAATTCATAGATACAGCTCCATGCGAAGGGATTCAAAAATTCACTCTCTTGCACTCCCCATTACATTGTACACTTGTATGTGGTATATATCTGCTGGTAGTCTCATTCTAAAAAAGATACAGGTTCATGAGATTTGAATTCTCGTGTAATTATGCAATTGCCTACGTCCACTTCAAAGTTTCCTGAAGGATTGAACTTTCCAACTAACCTACCTACATCCCATTCATGCTTGAATATGTACTGAATGATACTTCTCATATTCATAGTCTTCATAATACACCGTAGTTACATAGCATGTCTGTATAAGTGTCATCTGAAAGATATACATATATACTGTGTAGAAGCATGCGGTTTTCATGATTATTGTCATATTGATCCTTTTCCAGCAGCTGAGTAACACTTTTGTATGGGTATACACCGTTTGCTATTTTTTATCGTCTTTCTTTCTTTTACTATCAAGGGTAAAGGGTTGGATTTTATGGTTTGCAATTTTTTTAAAATTTCAAATCTATTGTTTTTGTTTCCCACCCATCCCTTTTTTTCTTTTTC
>BEXV01000193.1:174444-189463 GCA_003118195.1 Hemicentrotus pulcherrimus | reverse complement strand
AATTTTTTTATGATCATGTATTAGTCAAAACATATTCTTTCACATGATTGGTAATGAGAGCTTCCATTTCATTTTTTGAAATTGGGGCGTTTCCAATACC
Source organism: Hemicentrotus pulcherrimus (assembly GCA_003118195.1). NCBI lineage: Eukaryota > Metazoa > Echinodermata > Echinoidea > Camarodonta > Strongylocentrotidae > Hemicentrotus > Hemicentrotus pulcherrimus. The sequence continues at coordinate 189,363 of BEXV01000193.1, read as the reverse complement.
GGTCTTTACCTTTAACTACAGGTATCAATGGGAAACCATATTCAAGAGAAACAAAATATGTGGTCTTTATAGAAGGGTTATCTTTCTATACAGGTGGTCGCTAAAGCAGGTTTGACTGTACTTTTATCATTTAACCCTGTCAGTGCTGTGGTGGTTCATAGGGAATGCAGCATTTTCTATGGGCTTGTAACTAGGTTATTGGTTAGGTTGAAGCTAATAGTGCATTTACTGTATGGAATTTCTGCCATTTTAGATTTTTTTTTTGGGGGGGGGTATTGTAAAAATTGTTATTATCTAATACTGTTCTTAAAAATAATCTTTTTCTTTTTTAGAATCTCATGGTAAACGGAAAAAAGAGGATTAGGGCTTAAGTACATATGAACTACTATTTTCAAACTATACAGTGTGTAAGTTGGGTGGCACAGCAAGATTTAAAGTGATATTTGAGGGAGCGACCAATTTAGAGAATTATTCCTTGCTTCATCCTGTTCTTTGCAGATATAGACAAATAAATTTTTGAATTATGTCTCTCTCTCTCTCCTCCAGCACACCGCTTTCCCGTCACAAGTCAAAGACCTGACCAAGAAGATTCGCACTGTTCTCATGGCAACGGCCCAGATGAAGGAACACGAGAAGGACCCAGAGATGTTGGTGGACCTCCAGTACAAGCTTGCCAAGTCCTACGCCAGTACCCCTGAGCTTAGAAGGACTTGGCTGGAAAGTATGGCTAGGATTCACATAGAAAACGGCAACTATTCGGAGGTAACGCTAAAGAAATGAAATTATTTGCCTCAAAATTATCTCACATTTACATTCCTTAATCATGTCTAGCAAGATACGTGGAAAATAGCATGAAAAGTGTTTCATACAAGCTGCATCAAGTCAGACATTAGGGACTTTTAGATTCACACAAAGACAATGGGGATTGCTATGATCGACGTCCTTTTAATGCACTGCCTCGAATGGACGTCACACGTATCAGTCCACGCAAATCTAAAAGTCCCTATTAGCTGTACTGTCCATGTATTACAAGCTGCGATGTCCACTGATCACTATTTGTGTTGGCAGGCTGCTCTAACTCCCCATATACTGAGACATTTATACCAACCAGGATAGAAATGGGCCCTGGTAGGATCACAAAAGCCTCTGTGTTAGTAATTGCCGTAGGCCTATGCCCTCTCAGTGACCATGTGGTAGGAATCCTCCCCATGGAGTGGAGATGGTGCGCATTGTGTAAGAAAGAATCTGATGACAGGGGTAATAGTATCTGTAAAGCACTTAGAGACTGTATTTCGTATGAAGCGCTTCATAAATCCAGATTGTTATTATTATGATTATACTGGTAGACCTACATTAAAGCTTTGCACTGATATTTAACTTGAATGTCTTTATCTTGATAGGCTGCACACTGTTACATTCACATAGCAGCGCTGATAGCCGAGTACCTGAAGCGTAAAGGAACTTATGCTCAGGGCGTCCAGGCCTTCAGGAGCATCTCACCAAACATTGAAGGAGAGGAGAAAGGCATCAAGAGCGATTCAGGAATGCAAGATGTCCAATATACAGAGGTGAGAAAGAGGCATGTTGATTACGGGCAGGGGCAGGACGGAGCTTGAGTTGGCCCATCTGGTTATAGGGGACCAATTATGTTAGGGGTTCCATATCGCTAAACTACATGTATATTCAGAACAAGAAATGTTGTTATTAGTATTATTAGGTTTGGTATTAGTAGTAGTTGTAGCAGTAGTAGTAATAGTAATAGTGAAAGTAGTAGTCATAGTTATTGATAAACAAGTTTTATAAAATACATGGGCCATACCCAGTTTGTAGACAGATTCTTTGGCATTGTATTCACATGAACCAGTCAGTACTCAATATTATCTTCTAATTTGTTGTTTAGGATAACCTTCTTGCTGAGTTGGAGCTTTGTGCTGAAGGTCTACAGAAGGCAGAGAGATACGAGTCAATGGGGGAAGTCTATAAACTCATCATTCCATTCTATGAGAAGAAGAGAGATTTCCAGGTAGGAAAATACAAGTTTGGGACACATGAGGGGTTTTTGTTTTTGGCAGGACAGTGATAATACTTGTAGAGTAAGCTAATGTAACTGCTACCTCGGTTAGAGGGGATACGTCACTGGACTGTGGATCGCATGGTCCCAGGTTCGAGTCCCGCCATTCCACCAATATCCTTTGGCAAGACATTAATCTACATTTGCCACACTGAACCCAGGTTAGGTAAATGGGTAGCTGGCAGGAGTTAATGCCTTGAAATGCTAGAGGGCTATAATGGCAGCCATGCTTTCAAGCCGAGGTAATAACTGTGGAGCGCCAGGAGTTTCAAGTCTGACAGACATGAGTGCTATACAAGAACCCACCATTTATTATTAATAGTATTTTACTGTCCTAAAGAATATAGGTGTACCAACATCACCAACTACCATTAACCCGTATACACTTTAGACACCTGTAAACTGTTTTTCCTTCCTGTATGAAAAATATATCCTACATTTTGTATAACAGGTAAATTTTAGTATCACAATGAAGTGGATTGAATGAAATAGATGTGAAAGTTCAATTGTAATAGAAATATTCCATGTCCAGAGATGTTGACATTCTGTTCCTTTGGACTTTGTTGTCCTATAGAGACTTGCTCTGGCATATGGGAAGCTAAGCAAAGCCTACGAGAAGGTCATGAAACTACAAGGTACTGGCAAGCTGTTACTAGGCAACTATTTCAGGGTCGCATTCTTCGGTCAGGTGAGACAATTCTCTTCTTTATTCCATCAATTATCATATTATCTACGACACTAGTATTGAAATATTATCTTTGTTTTAGTTCAAGCACAATAATTGTTTTTATCATGATACATTGTATGTTTCCTTCACAATTTTTTGTCTTTAAGTATTCTGCTTTTTTCTTTTAATAATCTGGAGGAAAACACTACTTCTTACGAGAACCTAATAAACTACAATTTTCAGAATGTATTTGAATCGTAATGCATGGAGTATTAACTAGTCAGATATGTGCATTTTGATAAAAAATGATTGAAAAAGAATTGGTAGAGAAATGATTCATGCTCGAGCAACTTTTACAATCTTTTGAGTATGAACGTTTACTACCTATACTGTATGATTTCTCATGAAGTTTGTGTGAACAGAAATGTTTAATCATGCGCTATTATATTTTGGAACAATCGGAACATTAGATGATTAAGTCTTTGTTATTTTGTGTTGTCATGTGACAGTACTTTGAAGAGGATGATGGGAAGGAATACATCTACAAGGAGCCAAAGGTCACGACCTTACAATCAATCTGTGAGAGACTACAAGCCCTTTTCTCCGATAAGTTTGGCTCTGACAATGTGCAGCTCATCAGAGATTCCAACAAGGTTAGCAACTTTGATTGAATTGTTTGCTTTATCTTCTAGTTTCTCAGTGTGTGTCTCTTCATATATTTTGTAAATGTGGATGTGTAGCTTTGAACTGTCTTACTCAGCCACAGTGAATAGACTGTACTGAACAAAAATTGAAACTACCTTTAACCACTTGACTGCTATTGGCTTAAAATGCGCTGCATACCCCCTGTGCTACACCATTTTTGTACTGTTCAAAAAGTGTACGCTGTACACGAAAAGGCCAGATTTTTGTGTGAAAAAGCGCCGTACACGGAAAGGCTGGATTTTTTTTTGAAAGAGCGCCATCTACTGTTCAAGACCTGTATAACATTGCAGTGCTAATTACATGGTAGGGCTAGGCAGTATGCAGTGCTACGGTCTTGAAGGTGCAATGCCCTAACCACGTACATACCACGTACATTTACGTGGTGTGCACAGGGCATGCAAGACCTAGACCATGTACATGTACGTGGCCAGCAGTCAAGTGGTTAAAGAAATGGCCTAAATTTTGTCAATTGACAGTGTGACCAAGGTACAAATAGTTGGTTATTGTATACTTTTTGTGTGTGTCAATCTGATCAGATCGTGTGTGCTTACATACAATTGCCGGTGTAAGCCTGTGTGTAAGTGCAGCAGGAAAAAGAGGATTAAAAAAAACATTTTAAAAAGTGGGCTATTCCTCACAAGCAATTGTTTTTCTATTGGTCCTTTTCATATTCCATACTGTATTTTGTGTTATTGTTTGTATGTTTTTATGGTTATGGGTAAATGAAATATCTTGAATCTTGAATCTGATTATTTATGCTGGCAAACAAAATGTGATGCCACCATCTTGAGACTGTCAGTAGGGAGAGGAGACCAAAGAGATGATAAGAAATGTTCCTCATGTGAAACCTCAACTCTATTCTTCCAATCCTTGCTATATGACAGGTGAATATTGACACATTGAAACCCAACATCGCCTACATCCAAGTCACCTTCGTGAAGCCTTTCTTTGACGAGAGGGAGCTTGCGGAATGAAGGACCATCTTTGAGCGGTCAAACAACATCCGACGGTTCGTCTTTGAGATGCCCTACACCAAGAAGGGAACTGCTAGGTCAGGGGCAGTGGAGGACCAGTTCAAGAGAAAGACCATCCTTACAAGTAAGAGTTATAAATTCAATCTGAAAGATTCAGATATATCACGTTGTTATGAATAAATCTATCGTGGGTGGGATCACTCTCATCCATAAATACTGTGCCCTAAACCACACTATGCTGCGGTATAAACAAATTACGCCTTCTTTACTTTTACTATAGATAAGTATTGGTTTTGGTTGTAACATAAGTATGAAGGGTACTAATCTGTATTAATAAGTTATCACATCAGTGATTTTATTGACTAGGTAATAGTATTGACCGAGAATTGATGTAATCATTTATTTTTAATGAGGAGAGGGGGGAAAGAGAAATCTTCATGTTTTCTCCACCTGTCTCCACTCTCCTGAACATTTCCATACATTGCATCAAGAGAGTCTATGGCAGTTACAGGGTCTTTACGCATTTACATGACTTTCTTATTTCATCTAATTTAAAGGGATTGGGTAACTTTGTCTCAGATTCTGAAACAAAATTCTGGATTTAGCTCATGCTGCAATGATAATTAAAACCTTAGGTCAGTCAGGAACCCTATGGCCTTTACAAGCCTATCGCCTGTCTGGTTATAAAGATATTTATGATTGGAAATAAAAATTTGTTTTCCTAACAGTTTTAATAACACTACAGTCTTTTGGGGGAAATAGTATGGTAAAACCGATCACTCAAAGATTTCTACTTTTTGAGGTACTTCATGATCATTTTGAAGCGCAAATTTGTTAGGGCTTCAATATTACACCATATCACAGACACTGATAACACGTAGGGCTATGCATCTCAGTTTAAACATTGTTAAACGATGCCTTTAACCCCTCTCCTCCACCTGTCTCCAGCGTCCCACACATTCCCGTACATCACCAAGCGAATCCAGGTGGTCTACCAGCAGTCTCAGGAGTTCAACCCCCTCCAGGTGGCCGTAGAGGAGCTCCAGGTCAAGGTCAAGGAGATGAACGAGGTCCTGGACATGGAGAACGTGGATATGAAGAGGCTCCAGCTACTACTGCAGGGCAGTGTGAGCGTACAGGTGAGAAACAGAGTTTTAGTTTAAGGGGGGGGGGGATGGTTGACTTAAGAGTTTAGGCTGACCATGAGTACCCTGCCCCTGCTCTTGTCATGCCTTTTGAAATATTTGTTTTGGTGTGTATTTTGCAGGTCAACGCAGGACCAATGGCTTATGCTGCAGCCTTCCTAGGTAGAGGCAGGGAGGAAAAATGGAACAGCCAACAAATCAGTGACCTCAAGAAAGTCTTCAGGTTGGTATTACATGTTACAGAGAAACTTATATATAATGACCATCAAAGGAAATAAGAAAAATGGTCTCTACGTGCAAGTTTTTAGTCAAGTATTTGAGAGTCAACAGGCTAGGGCATGATGTACATTTCATTTGTAAAAATATCTATGAAAAAAGAAATAACAACCGAGGGATGTTACAAATTGCTTCCCTACTTGGGCATCACCCCTTAAAAATCCATGATTCTTGGCATATGCCTGTTTTTTTTCTTCATTTTAGTTTGATTTAATTTGCTTAAAAATAACCGATTTGAATCAGCGGATGAGGAGAAATGACGATGATACAATTTTCTGTTGCAGTTTCCCTTTTTGAAAGGATTTTATTCTCTTCTTTTTGTAGGGATTTTGTGACATCATGCCACAATTCGCTGTATATCAATGCTCAACTCATCAAGTCCGATCAATACGAGTATCATGATGATCTAGAACAGAAGTTCAACTCTATGGTCCACACGATATCATCTTTAACGGGGGACAAGGTGAGATAATGGTGATGGTGGTGGTCTTGGTAGTGATGGTTCTTGTGGTGGTTGTGATTATGATGGTTGTAGTGATGGTAATGCCATGATGAGGTAATGATGGTTGGTTTTGGTGGTAGTAGTGTTGATGGTGATGATGAAGACAATGATAACGTTGGTCGTGGTGATGTTTATGGTGATGGTGATGGTGTTGGTGGTTATAACCACTGTTTGTCAACTCTCAACTCATCGAATCCAATCAGTATCAGTATTATGAGGACTGAGAACAGAAGATCCAATCCAAGGTCCACACAATATCATCATGACTTAGGCCTAATTATGAGATTATCATGAAGATCTAGGACAGTTCCAATCTATGGTCCCTACAATATCATCTATTACATGACACGTAGGAGGTGAGAGGATGATGATGACGATCGAGATAGTGTCGGTAGTGGTGGCGGTTGTGATGGTGATAATGATGGTGTTGATGGTGGTGATGGGGTGATGTTTGTAATGGTGATGATGGTACTGGTGATGTTGGTTATGGTAATGATGGTACTGGTGATGTTTGTAATGGTAATGATGGTGGTGGTGATGTTGGTATTGACTGTGTTGGTGTTGGTGATGGGAGTGATGCTGGTAATAGTGATGATGTTGGCAATGGCAATAGTGATAAGAGTTAATGATGGTTCATAAAGTGATAGAGATGATGATTTTTAAGTTTTATTATTGACAAAAACTTATCAAACAGTATGACTCTAGTATGATATAATAATGCTCCTTAATAATGCTCCTTAATCGTACTTTCTACCTGTTATCTTCTCATTTATCTTCAGTTAACTGACGACGAGCAAACATTAGGGAGACGATCTTCGTCCACCATCTTCAGTGCCATCAGCGGAACACCTTAACCTTGCTATTGATGACCTGTAGCCTCGCAAAATTAACACTTGTCTGAAACAAACGTATAATTCCAAAGAGGCTGTCAATTCATTAGACTCTGTCCACAAGAAAGAGCGACAGGAACTCTTTATCCTGATCACATGAGATTGTGGAGTGGTGTCCTGTGAAGGCAGCCCAGAATATTGTAATGATCTTAACTTGACAATGGAAGTTACATCTGCTCCAGGTCATGATTTTATCATCCATTCAACCAACCGATCCATCTAACAAGTGACTGGCATCCAGTTCTGGCAGTGTATGACATGAGACATTTCTTGATTTTTCAATAACACACGCTATAAAAATATAAAGACTCTTTCCAGCTGATCAATGTTGATTTATTTAAGAATGTGTATGAATCTGAGTTTCTTTGCGTTACCTACAAACCCCTGCTGCAGCCAATAATAAAGGTAGAGATCTTCTCCGCTAATGTATCAGTTGCAACCTGTTAGTTTGACATGAGTTTTGTTCTCTAAATGTGTATATTCTACCTGCTATCAGCTTTGCCGATACTTGACATAAATGTGTGTGAAAACTTGGAATACCAAGACAGCAAGATATACAAATGTAAATTATTGTTTTTAGATGGATCTTTACATTTTGAATTTTGGTTTTGTGATGGGTTAATGATATACATGTATGTGTTTCTGAGAACATTGCATTTTCAAGTGCATTTGGCCTGGAGTGAAATTTACTCAGAAATGCCAGTTACTATATAAAGATATTGTGTAATCTGTTATATACTGTTGAGGTACCGGTAGTCAAATTGCAAATTGCAAATTGCAAGTAATGTCAGACATAAAGAAATGAATAGTAATGCTCTTTTTTAAAATGTGTCGTTTTATTACGTATTAATTCTCTTGTAGACATTTTAGTGTTTAGATAAAGAAACTATTTATTCATTTTGTAGCTTATATAGTGAAGAGTAATATATCTTTGTAGAGTTCATTTACTATTCATATGGGTGCTAACTGATATCTCTTGGGCAATATCTAAATATTTTCAGGCTTGATTTATTTATGATTAAAGGCTGGTATAAAACAGTGACATTGACCTATGAAATTAGAGATATGTGAGTTGTCCCTCTGGCAATTTTAATGGCTTATTAAGATGACTAACTTACATGTGTCTCTTTTGGAAATAAAGTTTCTTTTGGAAATAAAGTTATCAGAAAAATTATGTAGACACACACACAATGATGATATGTAAGTTAAAATATAAAGGACTTACTGGAATGTCCCCTCTAATATTAAGCTAAATGGCATCAAATTGGTATGTATGACATTACCTATACGTGTTAAACATTTCTGGATAGCCATAATTGGATTTTAAGCTTTTTGTTGTTAACTTGAAAATAACACAATACATGGAGAAAAATATAATTTCTTGTGAAGCAAACTGCTACAAAACATGAGGTGATATTCGGTGCAATTAAGTAGTGTGGTCAAGAAAATAAGTTGAAAATGCAATGTGATACATTTATGTGGATGGAAATAAGAAAGGGGCCATTATTGTATGTTAAATAGAAAAAAACTGTGTTCTTTCATATAAATTCAACTATTTGAAGCCATGTTTGTGTTATTTTGTTTGTAGAAAGTTCCATAATGTTTGATGAGATGTGAATAATAATGAGTTCATGAAATCGCTTGTTAAGAATTATCTTGATAGTTTCTTTTTTTACATTCCATTAATTCTTTTGGTTTTAGGATATGATGTCATTGTCTGGAAGATGAAAATAAAAACAGAAATATGATGTATATGTTTGCAACTGACATTTGTGAAGGCTTTTTGATATATCTGTTTTCGTATGGGAGTTTAAACTATTAAAATAGTCATCTGATACATAAAAATACAAAAAAAGATGTAATCTTTATACTACATGTACAGGTATTTGTTGACTCTTAATGCTCCATAATTTAAACTACCTAAATGGATTTTACTTGTAAATGAATTGCAAATGGAGGGTGAGAAAGAAAAAAAAGTCTGCTTTTAACAAAGGCCCCTGAGCATACACAGTTGCATGTACAGTACGTATCTCTCTTTTAAGATATTATATAATATGCACAACTCTAACTATCCTTATACATGTGTAATCATCTTTTTCAGCTGCTACATGTTTTTTAATGCGGTATACAACATGATTTGTGAATTGGGCTGTAGGGTGAAGCTGATCTGTTGAAAAGAAATAAAACGTTAAAGAGTCAAGACCCTCCTTGCACTTAGCAGATGACTATTTTTAGACTTGGAGCCTAGATTACATGCACTTGATAAAAGAGACCCTTTCACAATTTTGGTCAATGGTGAATTGACCATTTCCGATTCTCACACTCATCACAACTAAATCTGCAATAAAAGATCATATAACTTAAAAGATAATAGATGTTACATTTTTTTTCTTTTTTCTGAAAAGAGGTTTTTTTTAAAGAAATTTGCTCTCAATATCCACTGGTGAGGGAATAAAAATTAATAAATCATGACTGAAATATTTTGCTAGATCTTTTGTTCTAATTGTGATGTTACACCTTTTTTCTTCAAATTTGCACTGCTATCATTAATATGTATGAAATATGGAAAATGACATTATTAGTGATTAGTTACATTTACTGTATCAGTCATTCTTGTTCACTGTAATTCATTGAAAAATGATCACTATCCAGTAAAGTCTGAATTAGACATTATAAATGGTAAGACAAGTATTGGTTCAATAAATAGTTCTTTTCAGCAACTCAAATTTTGTAATACATCAAATGTTTTCTATGTGGTCCTGTTTTTCTAGGTGATTTCTTTTTAGATATATATCATTATACTTGTATAAATTATGAATAAATTAGTATCTCAAGCATATTTAAATGCATCATAACCATATTCTGGGGAAAGAAAACATGATATTAATGACTTCAGTGTAAAATCGGTTTATATGTGAAAGACAAGCAGTTTCCTTTTTGACTATGTAAATAAATTGTATCATTTTACTATCATAACTTTAACATTAAGTTTAACTTAAGAAGTCATGGTATTGTAAATGTATTTTAAATGATGGGTTGTTTGTGTTTTTGTCTGTGATATTAGTGTACAGTTATAATGATATGACAAAAGATCTGTTTATTTTTTGAAGAATATGAGATTGTGGTGGATTTGTGTGTACTAAGCCTTGACAATATGCACTTGTAAAACAGGATTGGAAAAAAAAGAGATGTTAGAAAAAATACCAAATAATTGTCTGATTCGTAAAAAGCGCCATGAAAGCTTTGAACATGTGACTTGAATTTGTAATTAAGGACATTGCTTAGATGCTGTAGAGGAATAAAGACATCCTAATGCTGATTTAAGGTAGAGTTTCGACATACACATAAGCTTGAAAACAAAATAACATTTTCAAAAATGTTCATGCAACGTGAGATGAAATGAATGTAACGATGACAAGCTTTTCAACTTGTCGGGTTTAACAATTTCAGTGTATCGCATGATTTTTTTAAATGATTAGATTTAAGTATATATAAATGAGAGCTCTTTGCAAATGATATTGTTATTCTAAAGAAATGCTTATACCCATATCTTTGTGATAATGGCGGTGTATAACAAACCAATTTGAGGGGGAAAAATGATATCTGTGATATTTATATCCTCATTGGTGATTGGTTTCTGCTATGTTGTAATGAATACAATCTTGCACAAATAAGATATTTTTCAGCCATGATATTGTGTATTGCTCAATTTTAAGTAATAATTAAAGTATCAATGTTTCTCTTGTTAATTATATCACCAAGATCATTAGCCAGAAATGTATCTTCATTATCTATTNTTGGATAAAGACATGCTATATAGGTTTGATTTAGTACTTTTTTCAGTATAAATAAAACACAAATAACCACAGGGATACTTAGATTTTTGCTGTATTGTTGTATTTATGTTCAATTTAGCATAAATATACTTGCCAGTTGATAAACGTGAATTACTGGTAGATTAGTTTTAGAATGACAAAATTGCATAATGTTACTAAAGCAAGCTACTACATGTGGTCAATAGGAAAGAATACCAAAATGACATTCATTTAGGTACATGTAGTAGATTATGCCAAGATAATCATGTTCATTGTTGACTATTAGCATTGAAGTCAACTACGAATATAATTCCATGATAAAATCGTCCTTGATGTCATGAACTGATGAATCATTACATTCATATGAAAAAGCGGAAAAACTGTTCACTATCATTTTTATCTTTCAAATATTTTTTTAATCCAACCAATAAAGATTTAGCTTCATCAAAAAATATTTCTTGTGTCCCCTTTTAGAAATGTAAAATAGATAATATTTTAGTATAAACCATATCCTCTTACTAACCAATATATAAGCAACAAATATTGTTTGGAGATAATATTGCAGAACTGATGCTATTTATATGCAAGATAAATGACATGTAAAGATGCGATACCTTGACTAGTTTTCTTTTCATTTTGATGATTATGTTTTAGCAGCTGTATACATGGTTACATTGTTTTATTACGGATTATCTGATAAATGGAACATGTTTCTGCTTTGAACTTGTAAGACTTGTTTCTTTAGGTAAAGTAAAACGTATAGACTTGCTCTCTACTGTCATCGTCCGCTGTGAGAAAGGCGGTGTTTAACTCTGCCATTTTTGCTTATATAGAGTTAACAGCCATAGAGCTCTCGGCAGACAGTACAATCTCTATGATGTTATTATTCAAGAAATTCAATAAATGATCGGTAGGATAGCTAACACTTATTATTTTCGAGTGAAACAATTTTAATCAGTTACATTTAGGTTAGAGTTCAGGAGCTTTAAAAGAAATATTGAGTCGAAACGTTTTTGTTAAAACAAGCAAGTTCTATTTAAATATGTCGTTGGCTCTGTTTTGTAAGTTCCCCCCCCCCCCTAAATTGTGTCTTGAACTTATCAGACAGTAGGGGTAAACTTATTATGAAGCTGCGTCATAATGATGAATATGATATTATAATATCATTGATAATTTTGTAATGATAAACATATTAAAACAAGAATACAACAGTACATTGCGTGTGTAGCATTGGCGTAATTACCCTTGCTAACGATTATGAAGTATATATGGTAATACTTGTGACTGTATTATTATTTTCAAGCTATGTCATGATTATGTAATATATTGGTAGAGACCTCGTACCATGGATATTTTTTACCCTTGACCCCGTTCTTCACATGACATGTACGTAGTGATAGCAAAGATGGAGGTGGATATTATGTATTGTTATCAATAAGGTAAATAAATTCCAGGTGTGGCAGATTATTATGCCATGTCGAAAATCTATGAAAATTTTACTTTGTGTTGTTTCCTTTTTTAATTGCAGTATGAATTTCTTAGTGATAAGGATAAGAATAGTATCCAGTTATTTTAAGTGTCCAGTCCTTCGTTTTTCAGTTACACTAAAAACTCAGTGTACATGTATATGAAATCTACCAAGACATTAACCTTCGAGTGATCACCACCAATATCATCAAGAATTAGTTTTCAGTCTTCATTTGACACGTGTTTAGGTATACTGCGTATGTTTTTTATGAGGCTTGGAGTCTGCTTCCCCACCCTTTTTTCCTCTCTTTCTCCCTCACTATTTTTTCTCTTTCTCTTTCACACATTTGTTCTTCCACCTAACCAAACTGTTTATAATTACATGTAGAGATGTTTCCTTTTATAATGAACCAGGCTTATTGAGAGGTGTAGTTCTTGTACTTTTCTTTTAATCTCCCAGTATTATTCATATTGATGGTATGAATTTAGGCTACAAGAATTGTTTGATTGATTTTATAAAATTCTTAATATTAAAACCAAGGGATAAAACAATAACAAAAAACAAACTTGTTTATAGTTGCGGTTTCTTGTCGTCACACCTTTTCCCTAACTATTGCTATAGTATTATGAAATTGTATTCATTAAAATAATTCTCATATGACAAGTCTAATCACTGCTGTTTAACTTTTGAAACCCCTTATACGATCAACACAAAGTTTTATACACATATCGTGTGTGCAGTTCCATACTCCACTAAGGCGACCGTCTTGAATGCACGTCGCGGCAATGGCGTGGTGCGATGAAATCGACGAGTAAAAATATCACATACTACATGTATTTTGACGAAAATTCTTTTAACAAAGTTGACTTCCAAAGTTTTTAAGTACATATACCAAATTATATATTAGATCCCATTTTACGTGGATTCATAAAAAAATAGGTGATTTCATGACAGAAAGCAGACTTTTAATCTAGTGGTAACTGAACGTACTCCCAAGTTTTTTTGTTTTTTTGTTTTTTTTTTTAAAGAGCAGAAAAAACCAACCATCCAAAGAAACAATGAAAGGAAGAAAGAAAACACATGCGAAGAGCACCCTATAGATTCGAATTTAAGATCTTAAATAAATCATCCATAGTAGATTCTACAGAGTAGTTGAACTTATACACTTGCACTTACATCGGGTAACTGCGCTGTGGTAAAATTAATATTAAAATTCAACAATGAAAAAAAAAAGATGTATATAAATGTACATGTACATGTATTTTGACGATTTTCTTATTAAAGGAGGAAATGTTTGATCGAATGCTAGATTAATGTAAGTTCTGAATACTGAAATAAATTTACCAAGAAACAAAACAAACATAACACATGAAACAGGGTTTTTTTATATATATATAATCCAAACACACTCGGGGGAGGGGGGAGGGGGTCAGGAAGTCTAATTGCAGATGAAGCAATTTGTTAATACAGATGCATTGAGGATGCATTTTCGTCGTATTTCAACATAACGCAATACACAAAATTCTTCTACTACTATGATATACAAAAATGAGTGGCGTGTTCCTACCTTTATTGAATTCCTCCAAATATTAATACATAAACACACTAAAATCCATTGTAATATAATCCATTCGTACATAATCCAAGAGCTGTATGGAGAAATAGGTAGTACGTATTTTGTTTTATGCGTGTATGAGATCTACGTGTTTACACAGTTAAGTTGTGTGCTCATATTTCCATAGCACCGAGAGTTACGCTACTTGAGTGAACACGTCATCTTTCTTTTGTGACGCAACAATGTGGTTCCCTCGATGCGCGTAATGCAGTGCGGAAAATGGGTCACGTGGCGTTCTGGCGTCATGTGGGTAAGTAGGGGGTGGGATAGCCGCTGGTTTTACTCTCTGAATAAAATGCAAATAAACATATTCACTGATTAGAATGTGAGGAATGGGGTCCAATCATTTCTCATCTTCATTTCTCATCCCCCTCACTCTACCTCCTATCTCCCCCTCTCTCTCTCTCTTTCTCTCTCCCTTCTGTCTCTGTGTGTGTGTCTTTTCTCTATCGCTCTCTTGTATTTCTCCATCGTTGTTTGGTGCGTTTATTTTTTTTAATGACATTGTGTCATCTTTCAATGGGGTGCCGTCCAGGGGGTGCCGTACATCAGAGAATTACCGTATCACATTTACCTAGATTTTGGCAAGCTTTGTGTTTTTAATGTCCGGTAAAGGGGTACTTTTCGTGCGACAAAGTCCGGCCCGAGAATTGTGAAAAAATGGGTGTATTTGACCTTCACCCGGAGATTTCTTTAAAAAGGGGGTGTTTTTTCTTTTTTTCTCTCATCTCTTTGGACTCCTGAGAAATTATTCTGAATTTAGGGGGGTACATTAAGCATTTTTCCTGATT
>BEXV01000193.1:162596-173141 GCA_003118195.1 Hemicentrotus pulcherrimus | reverse complement strand
AAGCGATCAAGCCATAGCCAATTTACCTCGCTATTCATAAGGACCGCTGTCCATAACGCGTGACTAAATGAATAGCGGTCTTTTATAAAAAGCGGTCCGTACACAAAGCGAGCAGACCATCTTGAGAGCCAAAAAGAGACCAACAATATCAGCCAAGAGGATCCTTCGAAAAATGGAGCTGAGAATGTTTATGAGACCGATATTAAGGTCATGAACCCTCTGATGACTTTGCAGATGTCCTGCTAGATCGACATCGGCTGTCGGTCTCGAGGGCTGTCGGTCTCATAGGCTGTAGTCACCCTGGAGTTCAATACAGGTATTAAAATGAGGTGAGGTTAAAACAAATTAGATTCTAAAGCCACTGGATCCGCCCCTCCCCTTTCCCCTCCCCCTCCTTACTACTGCAGATAATTTACGTAGACACAAGAATAAAAGGTAGGCAAAACATTGAAATCATCCAAAACTTACACGAATCATATATAAAAACCTACAAATGAAGCCTTGTAACAATGTATAGTTAGTGTTAAGATAGATGATTAGTGATTAAACTGCTACTTGTTATTCATAATATTTTAAAGACTAATCTATATACACGGTCAGTCAATAATTTAAAAAGTCCTATTGATAACCTTTAACAAAATGACAGCTTTTCTTCCTAATAAATAAGATTTCCATCAACAAGGAAGAAACCTAGACAATTAAAACTTTTTTAACATACAACATCTTCACATAATTATGACGCGGTCATCGAACGTAGATAACAAGAATAGTTTAATTAGAATACAGTAATCGACTTATGTCGTAACAGTGCCAGTGGTACATAATTTTGTGTTAACATTAATCTTGCCTTTTTTAAATCATAGTTCATAGCAATTTCTCAATCGACTATCATTTGTATTTGTCATGCAGTATTGCTTGATTCTTCAAGGTTACACAGACCGTTAACTTTTTGTATTACAACATTATGTATTAAGCCTTCATCAAGAAGCATTGCCTACAAAAAATTCCATTAGACTCTCGATTCGTATTTCACCATACAGTGTTAACACCCGCACTGTCTCAATATATTTCGTTAATTCAAAACGTACTCTGTTGTCCAACGGGCATTTTGGGAAACTCCCTTCATTTCTAGTGGTTTCACAGGCTTTACTTCCAGATTTCTGGCATATTTCATGGTAATCTGCTCTCAGGATTTCTTCTTTCTTTGCAAACCTTTGGTCTCAATATTCATTTCCGCTGAACCAGCCATTCAGCCATTGCTGTCCGTGTATAAGACGCATCTGTGCGTGTGTTTAGTTACCGCGTTGGCGTTCGAGACGCTGTTGTCTGCGCGCATTACGCGTTACTTCGTCCACATTCCTCCCGCGCTGTCCTTCCTCGGTCACCGTCCTCTCTTCCGTTTCCGGGGTCATCGCGCTCAGTGCGTTCTGCGAGCGAATCATAATCCGGAAAGACTTGAGGCAGTATGTGTACTTGCGTCCTTCCCACGTCCCCCAGTTCACCACAGCACCGTTCAGTCCGCGGGCGTCGGCCCTGGCAAGCCAGCGGCCATTGGGGTTGGCCTTGTTGCAGCCGCGGAACCAGTACCCGGCTTGGCGGAGGAAGGCACAGTTGCCGATGGAGACATCGTGATCACGGTCCTGCGATAAAGAAAAACCAAAACTATTATTAGTTCGAGAGAAAGAACTTAAGTGACAACAAGAGGAAACACAAGAAAGGTAGTAAATGGACACCAAAATAGTAATAGAGGGACAGAGATAAATATATGGATAGTCTCGGCCAAGTCTGTCAACCTCTTCCACAAAACTTCGTGTTGATGAAGATTGAGATTTCCTATATTTTCCTAATCGGTTCAACAACATTGTCTTGAATAGACCCAAGGTGTCATTGGTGCGTGCGGGTGTTTATTTTTATTCTTTTCTTCCCTTTTTTTTTGGGGGGGGGGGAGGGGTCAAATTGTCAGAAAAGTTGCTTTGACGGAGTCCGATGTTTCATCTCTTAGGCGGTCAATTTGTCCCAACAAAGTCGTCTTCACCAGATCCGAGTTCTCATTTTTTATCAAATCGAACCAACAAAGTCAGATAATAAGGTTTTCTCCCTCATTTTTTTTTGTTTTTACTCATTTTCTTTTAAACGAAAACAGATCTTTTTTCCTTGTTATCTGACACCGATGAAGTCGGTTGACGAGATCCGAGATTTCCTTATCTCTTCGCCTAGTCGTAAGCTTCAAAACTCATCTTGTCTATACTTGGTAGTATTTCTAATCGTCCGAAGTTTCCTCTCCATATTCAATCAACTCACCCTGGTTGAGAACTGTGTATTGTTGTGATATGTCATGGAGTCTCCTGCGTTGCCTCCCATGTATTGTCCAAGGATCAACCGGAAGTTATCACTCTCATCGTTGATCCGGAAGCCGTTGTACTCTGCAAAACCCATTTGGTCATCCCAGTCCGTGAATTCTGTAAATAAGATAAACGAAAACTGAGTATGATACGAAACGGGAAACATTGCACTGTGTTTTTGTAATATTAACCAATATGAATCAAATGTATATACCAAAATGAATATGAGACAGAACAACAGTTTCATTATGTATTTTCAAGTTTTTATCAATTACGACAATAATAGGGCCTTACTTTGAAAAAAAAGTTCGATATGCAAGGTTTATATTCACACAGTTTTCGTCAATGAAACTATCAAATCAAATTAAACATGAAAATATCATTTTAGTCCTGAGAATCCTAGTGTACTGATAAATTGCGACGAGGTGATTGGAGGTGTAATACTTTATCCTGCAGGTTATTATGCAACAATATACTGAATCCAAACTGACTAGTGATCATTGCGTGATCCAATTGTGATTGAAATACCATTTGATATTACACGATTTACGCGATTGAATTATCACATACACATTTGAAATTGGAAGTTCTATAAAAATCGGATCGCAGTCGGCTCGAATACTTGACGATGGTCCTTACCGAATCTAATCATGAATTTGGTTTGTGAGGTGATAGCGTGTATCATTGTGTTTCCAATCCAGAAGTCGGCGTCCAGGTACCCGAAACCCTTGCTGTAGTCATCCCAACCTCGGTAGAAATTCGTTGTCCCGTTCTAGGGAATAGAACAGAAAGGAAAAGTGATTGCAAAGATTTTAAGGTGTTTTCACATTCCTGTTTGAGACTTTAAGTAACATGAAAACTTCTTGCTTAATTACAATTACACTCCCAGGTGTGACCTGAGCTGAAAGCTTTTGTTGAAAGTTCATGCTTTCTGGTTTAAAAGTAGTTCACGTAGTGTGACCTAGCGGGTATCGACCCGTTTTTTTTTTTGGTTTTTTGGGGGGTGGGGGAGGGGGGCATCAGACGTACTAGGTGGCTGAAATGCGACTGAATATAAATGAATAAGACAGAGCAGTTTGCAATTTTCATTTTCTTTCCTGCCTTTCTGCAATTCACACCGATGATGGTACATACTAACCTGTCTTCGTTGTATGACAGTCCATCCTCCATCTTCTGTAGTCATGTCACAGAACAGCCGGATATGCTTTCCTCGCCTGCCAGAACCCTCAAAGTTTTCCATGTAGTAGATACCATCTTCAGTGTAGCCCTTCTTCCTGAGACAAAGACAACCATCTAGGATACAGTTGTTGGGTTTTCCCTTACCCTTGGGGCGAGGGCGCTTTCCATCTAAGGTTCCCCTCATGGTTTTCAGATCCATGAGCTCTTTAAAGATCTGCGTGGAAAAGTACGATACATGATCATGGTCAAAGCAGGACTATTATAATCGTTAATTTAGCCGGTGGAAATTAAAATTTAATATATTATACTATATCTAAAGGAAAAATAACATATTGCAATGTAATCAAAATCTCGAGGGCTACGAAGGAAGAAGCCAGACAACTTTCAATTCTGTTTTTGTTTCCTTCAATGAAAACATATTCGTTGATGTACGTTCTAGTGTCGTGTTCTCGAATGGGGTGGATATATTGCGGGATAATTTTCATCCCGTTATTCTTCTACAAAAACACACATTTCCAAGCTTATCACATATTGAGAAAAGGCCCTCGTTAGCAGGGTTGTCCGGTTAAACGATATCCTCGCTACTTTCCCTTAGAGTTGAATATTTCTATTATTTCGAAATTTTGAAATAGGAAATCAACTCACCTTCCATCTGGGCTTGTTTAGGTCCCCACTGTGTCCATTCTGTGAGGTCATAATGTTCATGAAAGGTGACCTGTCTTTACCGCCTGGCCGTCTATCCACATCGCGGACTTGTGTCGGGTCGGTACTGTCGCTTTCCTCCTCAGCATCAGGGAAGAGATCCTCTGCACCGCCATCGCTGGAACTGTAGATGAGGTACGATCCGCCCTCGATCGCTGACGTCATTGAATGCTCGACGGGGAATTCGGTTGCGACTTCGATGACATCGGGGAAGTGCTCGATGCTCTGCCCGTCGTTTTCTGCTGGTGGACTCGTATCTTGAACGGTGTCATCGTTGTTCGGAGAAACATCAATAGCATCGTCATGTTCTCCCCCTTCATCTACGAATTGCTCCTCGGGAAGAATACTGCTGCTGCTGCTGCTGCTACTGCTGCTTAGCCTCGTGCTGGTGATGGATGATGGTTTCTTCGGAGGGACTAAGTCTTTGTCAGCTTTGGTATTCTGGGAGATGTCTGTTTCGTTTAAACGCACCAAGATGTGGTCGGGTGCGAGCATGTCATCCTGGAATGGCTTATTCCGAGGTGGTGTAGGTGCATTGATGTTCGCAACATTATGGGTAGTGTGCTGAGGGATGACCTCTCGCAGCGGTGGCAATGGTTGGTGAGGGACTAGCACCTCTTGCAATATAGGCTTATTATCGTTTGACACCTGTGAGGGGGCGCTGTTCATGTCCAGCCCTGGAGTATCAGTGTTCGCAAAAGACGATGATAGATCCTCATCAACCGAATACTCATCCCTATTCTCAAGCCTGGCATCTTTGGAATCTGCGGAGTGGACGGATAGGCAGAAAAAGTGGAAACGGTCGTTAGCGGTAATGAGAAATCAAGATTATTTGAAGTTGATGGTGTAACGAAATGACAAAGTGATTTGCGAGGTATATGATTTAATCCAGCTGATCGGTGACCTGATTTGATAAGCAGAAGGTCTCCAATGGTTGTTTTTTATTTCACCCATAACTACATTTAGCAAGGACGCCAACTGGCCCACATCGAACAGTATTCTCATTAAACTACGCATGTCATAGGGAAGAAGAAAGTCATGTAGCAAAGATATAAACATTGTACAGCAAGTTGAATGCAGAAAGTGTCATTAATCAACAGTGAAATATGAAAACTTGGGCCTCCTGTTTGCACATATAGAGGGATTTTTTAAAAAGTAGAAAATGAAAGTGAAAATGACAGAAAGTAGACAGGGATCAATAATGCTCATTGAGCACGCTTATTCAAATGTTTCAGACAATCACGATTGAACATAATAATGTAAATAAACGTTTTCCTCTTTTTGTAAGCCCTATTATGTTTCCTTCATTTGGCATACACACTAATTTAGTATGTTAATTATCGGCAAAAGTCCTAATGATCATAAACTTTGAAAAAATATTTCTCTTTTTCATGACCACATTGCTGTTCCAAACTACTTATGTCCTGTTTTTTGTTATTGTTTATTTTGAGTGATTCCGATGTTTTAGTTTTTATAACGTATCAGTTTTTGTTGAGGTCATTTTATAAGACACCCGTGTACTCATTCTCTGATGTGAGATAGAGCCAAATGGTCGCATTCACATGACCGACATCACACAAAATATTAAAATATGAAAATTATATGTACACATACCGAAAATTGCCTTTATTGGAATGAAATCTACAAATTTGAATGCCCGAATTACTTTCCATCATTTTTCACTTCGCGCCTTATGGTTCACTTTGGCGGCACTGATTAACTGACTAAGTTCAGCAACCTTTCAGTCTTGACCTCTGCGCAAAAGTCTAAATATATTCTCTGAAGCTAGCGACCGCCGACCGGGTCGTCTCGTGTTGCCAAATTGATGCATCTATGTCATCACTCAAAATGATAATCATCATTCGGCCATACAACAGCTGTTGGGCAACTAAATAAATGTTGATATGTTGTCTATAGGCCTACTTATGTTTTCTAAATATTTTACTGGGTAGGTTGGATGAACACGGACCAATTTGATTACTGCAATTGTCCAAAATTCATTTTTGATTCAGTGAAAATTGCAGGCTCTTGCAATGTACGTACAGATGTATTCCTTTATTATTTTACCGCACGCTAAAACTCTGTGCCTCTGATTGGTCAAAACTGCAGGCATGACATTCGCTATTGACTGCTGGGTAGTTTAGCGAGAAATATTGACTGGGCATAGTTTTAATTGCACGTGCAAGGACGTGATGGTTTTGTTATAATATCTCTTTTTGAGCATTGACACGGGCAATGCGGTATATAAAAATAACTATTGACTGCTTATTTTTCGGGTCACCGTTAAAACTATGGATCCTTGATGATCTCGAGATTACACTTTGCCCCTCGGCTCTATCTCGGGGCACAAACAGATTCAAGAGATCTCCTTGGACATTTTTTGTTAATGTTCCCCTCAAAAACATTTAGTATTGGTATCATAATTGATCCAGTTTAACAATCGATATGACAGAAACTTAGATTAACATACAAAACTTGAGCACGCCCAGTATGCCCAGGCTTTAGTACTGGACCGAACTAAACGAAATAGAATAAATGTTATTCTAATTGTTTCGAATTTATCTCATATTTCACTTTTCTTACGACGTACGCATTGGTACACATGGCTGCCAAAATAATGACGTAATGTACCTGTCTAATCTTTGATGAACATATATATCAGAATTTTAAAAATATCAATATTGCCAAACCGGAAATATATTGCCTTTGTGGAAAACATTGCCAGGTTTTTTCAAACCAAACACGCCATTACATAAAAATTACATGATTCGAACAAGGTTCGTGTTTAACTTGCATGTTGGAACGTATCATGAAATATGATGTGTTTTTATACATTTGCCAGTATCAATAATTGATTATGACGCTTTCTCCGTATCGGTCCAATCAAAATGTTAAATTATTTAGGTTGTGATGTCTCGTTAAGATGTTGAATTGGCAAAAATTAGGTTATTGGATTTGCTGCGCCGTGCCTTTTTGGTTTGAATAAGTTTATTGGAATGAAGGCA
Organism: Hemicentrotus pulcherrimus; assembly: GCA_003118195.1. NCBI lineage: Eukaryota > Metazoa > Echinodermata > Echinoidea > Camarodonta > Strongylocentrotidae > Hemicentrotus > Hemicentrotus pulcherrimus. The sequence goes on along the minus strand of BEXV01000193.1, from coordinate 165,913 downwards.
CTGTGATTATAACATTGTGGACAAACATCATATCGAATGATATTAAAGAAAACATATTATTGAGAAATGGTGAATGGGAATGAGTGCAAAAAACGTCTCTTCACTTGATTCTAATTCTGATTACAAAAAGAATGATCTCAAATAAATACATCATTGTTATTTAATTTATCTTTAAGCAACTTATTTCGTTGTTGATATTACTGAATACTAAGTTCTTTTGATGTTTACACAAAACAGAAACTTATTTGAACAACAGTTAATTGATTTTATTTTGATTTAAAATACTAGTAAATGACATTGATTATTCGTTATTTTTAAACTGTTAAAGGCACACTGCCATACTTGTAGCTACTTGCTCCCTCTATATAGAAAACTTCCCCAATCGGTGCCTGTTGGTCCCCCATGATCCTCTTTTTCTCATGTTAAATGAGAGCTGAGTTAATGAGATAGCCACCTGTCACTGGGACCTCGATGGCTCTCTGTGTGGTCTAATCCCTTCTGACTCAGTAGTGGTGACGGTCTTTAAAAGAAGCAATGACAGTGAAAACAAAAATCCTTTTGCTTACCTAGCAACTCCGACAGAAGAGCCTCCAGAACACGAACCCGCTCCTTTAATGCATCCATTTCCTCCCGGTACTCAAAATGCTGTACATGAACATAAGAGTGTGAGAGACAGAGAGAGAGAGAGAGAGAGAGAGAGGGTTGGAGGTGAGAGAGGGTTGGAGGTGAGAGGAGAGATTGGAAAGGAAAAGAGAAAAAACAAGGAATTTAGCAAATTAATTACGTAATAAGATTCTTACAATCATCGATGTCATGACCATCACTCGTTTATGTCCCATCCTCATTCTCATCTTCTCCACATAAAATTAAACCATCCTCATCATCATCATTATCATCATCATCTTCATCATGGCGAACAAAACTCTTAACCATATAAAACACAGGTTTTCCCTCTTTATGTTGAAGAAAAATTACGTTTGCAATAATATGTGAAAACTCAATGATGCAAGACCGTGGACCATAATACATTTAGCATGGCAGAGGTACTGGGAATTTTTTTCCTTCTGTTGTCTCTAGGGGGAGAGATAACAAATTATGCCGTGACACGTAGATCTACCCAACAAATTTGCACGGTACAGAGTGAACCCCCCCCCCCCACCCCCACCCCACTTCGGGGTCGGAGGGACCGCATGCGTGTTCCCAAAATGTCCGATAAAGGGGTACTTTTCACGCACCAAAATCTGGCTCGTAGTACACAAAAATCCAGCCTTTATTGACTTTACAAACCGGAATTAGGGGGATGTTTTCAAAAGGAAGGAACATGCATACGCGTACCCTAATTAACAATGAGCGGGCTGGGGGCGGTATGAATGGTCGCTTTGCCTATATTGGCCTGACGAAGATCCTGTTAATAGTTCCAAACTTTCAAAACCATAATGTTATCCAATTTTCTCAAAATGTCTCTGATGATGCCTAAATTCTTATTTGTTTGTTATTTTGTTAGAAATTGTGTATCATAATTATTAGGGATGAAGAGGATTGGGTGTTGACTCAACCACAACCAAGAAGCATATGGATGATATCATGATCACTTCGCCCTCGTCAAACATGTAGAGGACGGGTTCGAATCGTATTATCATTATATTATCATTGACTCTGATGATGTAGATCCCAGTAGCCATAGCGATACTGAAAGTAATTTGACTCGCCAACAAGTAGTAAATAAATGTCCCGAATTTCGTTTCATCTCGTATGAAACAACATCACCGCAGGCATATGGGAACTTGGCCATGGCCTTGACTCGGCATAGCCTCTTTCAGAGTTCGTCTTTTTTCGGGAGTCGAGACCAGCGCCCGAAGGCAAGAAGGAGTTTAGCCTCGATGAGGTATCAACGCTGTCTAACGCGATAATTAAAGCTTGGCAAACTTGGTGGTTTAATCTAAGCGATGAGAGACAGAAAGTTATCTGCCAGTTTACTCGTCGATTTCTTTAATCGTTGTTCTTAGTTCCTAGGGGCCTAGTCATAGACGTGAGACTGTCATGACACCACAAACAGGTCGTAGAAAAAAAATTACTTATCTCCGAATGGCCAAGAATCGGTAGGTTTGGTAGTACAAATTTTATATCGTAGAAGCATACATTTCAAGATAGACAGAGTTTTTTTTTTTTTGATGCACCAAATATTCATGACAATGACTTTAGTTACAACAAAAAAAGACATGAAAGCTCCTAATTCGGCCGTTCCTCCCCATTTAGCAGGCATGTACATTCGTCTAATGCGTAACAAAAGGTTTGAACCATAAGACTGGACAGCTATAGGGACTGGCAAAGTTTGTTTCAAGGCTTTAACGTATTTAAAGTTAAAACAGCTTTAATGTTTCTGTGCTTTCAGACTACCTTCTGAAACCAGTCCCCCCACCCCCTCCACCGTATTACTGGACGCGCGCTACGCCACCTCGTATACAGGATACGGCAGTATAGGCGCGATTTGTTTTCTTTCTCAAGGGCTAACTGAGGGCTTCCTTATAATCTAACCACTTTTTTCCTATTAAGAAAAAAGGGCCTCCTTTTCAGCATTCATGCATCACCCCCATTAACTCTTTCGGAAGGTGCTGCAATACTGTAAGCATCTTCTTAGGTCCCTCCATGCATCGATCAGTGCATCCTGTTTAGACAACATGTAAATGGTTAAGATGCTATTTTCCACGTCATCTAGTCATTACAAGCATTTGAAAGGTTCTGAGGATGCTGATGTTACGGGATGCTGCTCCGTCACTCCTCGGGTTCCATCGAGCGCAAATTACCCTTGGCATTGGTAGTTAGGATTCTTTGGCAAGGCCAAGTGGTCGGGAGAGGAAGCGGTACAAGGGGAACGGGGGTAGAATCCCCCTCCATTCTGTCTTTCCATACGTTATTCCTCTATTTCCCTTCTCAAAAACCCAGAAAGAATTTATGAGGAACATTCGATTATTTCGTTACAATTTCAACTTAAAGTAATCACCTCTTAGTTTTGTCTTCCTTTATTTCCTTTCTTTTAAAAAGTGTGCGCATCTTTCTGAATTCTTTCGTAATTATTTCATTTTTAATGAAAAACGAGCACGTTATCTCAGGAACTAGAACTGCCTGCTTCTAATTGGCCTATAGTAAAAGTTAACTCTGCTTAACGCAGAGGTACGCGCCAATCACTTCGCGGCAATGTATTAAAGGGGGGGGGGGAACTGCCTGCTTCTAATTGGCCTATAGATTCCATTTCTTCGCTCTGTAAGGGGGAATCTCATCATAAAGAGATTATGAATTTACACCACACGGAAGATAAT
>BEXV01000193.1:146426-162536 GCA_003118195.1 Hemicentrotus pulcherrimus | reverse complement strand
CCCCCCCCCCCCCTTTAATACATTACCGCGAAGTGATTGGCGCGTACCTCTGCGTTAAGCAGAGTTAACTTTCACTTAAAGTACCCTGTATATTTAGCTTTCGTTTGGTCTTTACGAGATCGAAAAGGGAGCGTCCAAAATTGGAACAAAAAAAGTAAATAAACCCAAACAAAAATACGAGCTTTTATGAAGGAAATACGACCAGAAACATTTAATGAACCTAAATTATCAGAAAAACATTACTACCCCCCTTAGAATATATTAATAATCATGCCTTTTATGTAAGATACCAGCAGCAGCAGTATATCCAGAGAAACTTCACCCCTTTCTCAAGGACCACTCACTGATTACCCCCTTCACCGGAATCCGATCTTCAAGATCACCTTACCGAAACACGCCTGCATCAAGGTCTAACATCCGTTTCAAAGGCAAGGATGATCTCCGATGTGACATGCTTCGTTGTTAGTCGACGAGGCATTTAACCATGGAATGGATGCATCGGATGTTCCGAATCACTCGAGACCCAAACCAGACTCTCATTACTATCTTCCCGTATGAGGATCCGTCATCGGAAAACGGTCTATGGTGTCTTTTTAGGATTTTTGTTTTCTTCTTAAAGATGGACAGCCATCCACTCCCTTTTTAAGAAGTATTTGATGTATTGATCTTTTGGATGCATATTCGTCATACCTTTTCAATCACAAACGTGTTTAGATGCAAGCAATTTTTACAATATAACAATTGTGAAGTGATTTAAAGTTATTATCTGATCATAACTTTTTATAAATAACTTTCATCAAAATATCTTTATAATCACCCGTGTCTACTTACTGTTCATTTACTTTATAGCCAAGAGATTTCCTTTGGATATGTCTTTGATCAGAGGGAACTTTTTCGTTTGTACCGGCAAAGACGTGAATGAAAAGTGAGGGGTAGCTACTCTGCTCCCCTCCCCCGACTAGATGGCACTGCTGCATGAGAAGTTGGGAGATAATAATGCTCTTATGCCAATTTTTGTCTATCAATATGACTCCTCTTTCAGGCGAGTTGCATCACGGACGAAAAAGATATGCCTTGAGTTGCAGACTGCCGACAAAACCTTTGGCCAAGAATTCTAGCACAACTATCTGATGACTGGAGAGCTGTGAGAAATCCTTTTCATGGTATAAGGAAATCATCATAAGTATCCATTACCGTCTTAATTCCTGAGAAGCCTGCCGATGAACGTGATGACGTAACGTGATATATCTACATCGGTGACTTGATAGTGACAACTCTAATAGCCTTGTCCATAATTGATGCATACAGATTAAACAAAACTATTCCCAAAAGAACAAAAGAAACCAAAAATTATGTCATATATATATATATATATATTGAATTAATGCGGGAAAAGCGAACCTATACTTCAAGCGTGTAAAGAAATGGCAAATGGTAGTTATGACTATTATTTTTGCACAAAAAAGAACGTACTTGTACACTGTGATTTGTGTATGAAAACAAGTCATTTCCAATGCCCTTTTTAAACATTATTATTTTTATTTAGAGCTATGTACCACGCGTCGCTTGCCTGGATGACGTCTCTGGTATGAATATCAACCTTCAAGTTCTTAACAGTTTGACATTTTATCATTGTGAAAAGTTTAATTTAAAATGAAAAAAAAAATACTAGAATTTTAAAATATAAACAAATAGAAATGGGGCGCCTCACTGTCCGAATAATTATAAGGTGGTATTTGACCGAATATGNGGGGGGGGGGGGGGGGCGGGGAGCTACATGTATATTTAAAATTCTTTTACGCGTATGTATGCACGTAGTCATGTGATTTTTTTTTTCTTCAGTTTCTCTTTATATCAATTTCCATTGTCGAACCATTCTGCATAGCAAAATGCATTTAATTTTGTTAATGCAGTTTGAGACTAAGCCGAGATCTAACTGCAGAAACCATTTTGTAGCTCAGATTTTGCAAACTGATTTTAATAGGTCCAAAGGGAAATCAGTTACAGACAATACGAAGGCTGGCGACGAAACAAACATGATTCTTCTATGGCATAGTTTTATATGTCTGGACAAAAACAGATACTAATTTATGGCTGAGTTGACTACATTTTCAGTTGCTACAGGGCACGTGACTCTACTTACTCAATGCTATTTCCTTTTCAAATGAAATAGGAAAAGAGGGCAAGGAAAAATTAAGTAAGGTGACACGAATCCTCTCCCACATCTCCATTCGATTCAAAAAGCAACTATAGCTTGGACAGAAACCAGTACGCAGTATACAATTACAATAAAGATATTTTTTACAAAATAGGGATGTTCCCAATTATGTACCGAGGTCTACATATTCTTTTTTTCATTAAAAATGTATACCTAGGCTCTCTAAAATGTATTATCATACATTGATTGTTTTACCTCGTAAATTAAACTATTACAGTGTTTAGCTGGTTGTTTTATGAGTGTTACACAAAAACAAAAAAACAATGCAAATCAATTCAACAACGACAACAACGACGACGAGGAGGACGAAACTCCAACTTATGAAACTCCATACAGGGAATATAAAGGTGTCCCTGGTCTACGCACGCGACCGAATGACGTCACACAATGGAGAGACTTGCCAGGAGGACTTCAACCTTTTAAAACGAAAGAAAAAGATGGATCGGAAGTGAAAGGTTCTCGTTACACTAGAGCAAGGGTGATAATTTAAGATGGCATGGAACGGAATCAGTGTTTTCCAGCTTTAATTGCTCCTCGTTTCATGTTCATGGCCATCCCAATGCCAACAATCTAAAAATGGTCGCTATGTTCAGGCGAGCGAGTCACCGCCACAAGTGCTATGAATAAAACGCGCGTGTGCGTGTGTTTGTGAGTGTGTGTATTTGAGACGCGTGGGAAAAGAAGACGGCTGGGGTTACTTGCCAATTTTGGGAGCAACCTCGCTGGCGGCTGGTTCAAACATGGTGAACTTGAAAGAAATATTGAATTTGTGAGACGAAAGTTAACTAAACTGGGATCAGATAAGAGCTGGCCTGATTTAAGAACAGTCACTGTTGCGTCATGGAGGCGTCAAAGTTAAAAAGCCAGCGGTACGTTTTGGTGGCGACATGATGATAACAGGCGTCTGGAAAAAATAGCCCAAAGTCACTATTAAAGAACTACCCCTAAATCAATGGCTGTAATATGTCTAGTGAAAGAAATAGCTGCTTGATCTTTACATGAGTAGACAAAACATAGACATCAGACGTACAGCGATGACTAACATAAGACACGATAAACTACTGGTTCATTCAATGGCTTCCAATCAATAGGTTAAAAAGTTAAAAAGTTCATTGGTTTAAAGTTCATATATTTGTATCGTATTTCTAGCTATAGCTGTCTCTCTCTACCCAGGGGTAGCAAATAAGTTTCTGATATGATTTACATCTTGCAATACAGCGTTCGAGAATTTAGTGTCAACAGTCTCAACAGTCTGAAAGTTTTGGGGCTTCTTTTCTATTAAAAAATGACAAAGATGGACAAGAGAGAGGGAGAGTGGGAGAGAGAGATACACAGTCAGAAATAGAGAAAGAGAGAAAGAGAGAGCTAGTGGGGATTTTAAAAATGATTAAGTGAAGATTACATGTGCATAAAGAGAAGTAGAACGTCGAGGTAATACCAAATCAACATTACAAATCCAATCTTCTGATATCCGATCGAATTTGACCTTACCGGGTCAGCTATACATGGTTCAACGCCACATCTTTATTTAAAAAAAAAAGAAATCATGTGCCCGAGAGATCGGCTTTAGAAGTCAGTTGATAAGTCTCTGCAACAAGATTTGCCCCAGCTAAAAACAGAGAGAAACCCATAGGTTAAAGTGATAACCGACTACCGTCTCATGACATTGTGTGTTATTCCCGTCGCAACTGACGCATAATTCTGAATGCCTTTTTACTTGCGCCAATTAAGCCTGCGCCAATTACATCTAGTGCATACGCAAGTAGAATAAGAAGATATTCGCAGCGTTAATTTTAGCCTTCACTTTCTGTGCGCTATCACTCTCACAAAGTGCGTCAAATAACGGAGAGGTGTGGTCTCTGACGCAGTCCTACGTCATTGGAAATAACGCGTCGTGTGTAACAAGCATTACGCGGGCATTAGGCCTATCGCACACGGGCGTCATTTCAATGGTGTAATTACCTGCGTTAACCGAGCCTGAGAGGGCAATTTTCAATACCTCATGCAATGTTTGCGTCGTTCATTTTGCAAATACTCTTTACGATGGAGAAAGGCTACGCCATTAGGTGACCCAGGACTACGGCATCAACATAACGCATTGTGTTCACTAGGCTCAGTATTCGGTTGGATGACGCAACCATAACCTGCACAGTCTGATCAGAGTCATGATTGCAAGGCATCGCGCAATCGACCAATGTAGCTTCCGAAAGTAAAGCCACCAGAAAAAAATAAGGAGGGGATTTTCCCTAGATAATACCTGTAAGTTGATCGTTTAAAATTGTCACCGTCTTTTCTTTAATATACTACTTCATTCTGATTTTCTATTTGTGAGCATGTCATCGCCCCTGGGACTGTAAATCCATTTCATGTCAATTTTGCAATGAAAATAAAGAAGTTAAAGCCATGAACATCATATCGCGGAAAAGGGGGTAAAAGAGAAGTCGGAAGGAAGATTCAAATGGTCCGCCTATAGTTCCCCCCACATAGCTGGCGAATCTTGACAGATCATTTGTACCTGTCAAAACAGCTGCTCTCTAGGGAGATGGGAATAGTGAGTCTGTCTCCATTGCTAAACGTACAACTGCATCAACAAAAACAAAAATCTTCTTTTCCTTAGTCGTCGTCGTAGAAGTTGTTGTTATCGTCGTAGCAGTCGTCATCGTTGTCATCAAAAAAGAAATAATGGTGAAATAAAATAGTAGTAACAGCAGCAATAGTCGCCCTCATCGTTGTCGAGGCAGCAGTGAAAGTAGTAGAAAAATCATCGTCGACTATTACCCTTGCAATATTTTTTTTAACTATATTTAAGTTTTGTTGTTCTCTTAGTTTGAAATTTTCACGGGATGGCACACTTTCCCCTTGTACCCTTCAAATATGATGTAAGTGTGAACGATATAATAAATGTAAAAAATGAAACACGAACAGCGAAATGCTCTATCTGGTGAGATTGGAAATATAGATGTTTCATCTTCATCAATGGGGACATTCTTGAAATACGGATGAAATGGAATGGAAAGGGGCGATTACCGACAAATTTGATATACAAACTTCAAGCTATTATTCTCTCATCATCGAAGGGGCTCGAATTTGCTCACCTCCCATCCAGCATCAACTCCCATATAGAAATCCTATGATTATAATTTATTATGTTAATCATTATCTCTAGTTGAAAATTTCATCATGAAATATACCACTGTAGAATGAAAGCATGATCATGCATGACTACATGATGGTTTTATTGAAGTGATCCAAAGTTTTCGACCCGCGTTCTTCCCTCACAGTATTCAACGGCGGTAGCATTGCCATGGTGACGTAAAACAAAGACTACACCTAGAGCGTTCAAGTTCAGTCCAAGTTTATATAAGTTATGTTTGAAGTGTTTTTTTTTTCTGATGGGGTCTTAACCTTTCCTGATAAAATCGGGTGATGGTGAAGAGGGGAATGTTGGAAAAGAAAGCAAGCAGACAAGGAGTCAAGTAAAGGCTGTGGTGCTATTTTTGTTTTTTATTTCATGCTTTCGGAATTTTTATCAACATTATAAGTGCTGTGTCATTTAGTTTTTCAGCATTTTGGGGGATCTTTCTTTGTGTTTGTAAGACATTTAGGAAAGTAAGAGATGTGATGGGAATAGTATTGGATGGAGAGTTCAATGGATAGAGTGAAAGAAGTAAAAAAAAAAAAAAAGAAAATCGGAAGGTAGAAGTAAGAAGTGACATCGTGCAGAACCTTAGAAAGTAAGGGGAAGTAAGGAAAGTGCATAGAAATAAATGGGTACACAATAACATAGGAGCCATAAAACATGAGAGATCAATGTGAGATGAGGGAGAAAGAGGAGGGAGGATATCTAAAAGGAGGGAAGGAAATGGATGTTGATAAAGAACAAATCAGGAACCTCTGGAATTCAACTCTAACCCTTTCACTGTCATCGCCCAATCGCGGAGATGGGGGAAACTTCAAAGAGAAAAATCTCCCCGCGAGATGATGACCCCTTCTCTAAAACATCTCAACATCCGACTCCTCACCATGAGTGGCGTAGCTTCACAGAGGCATGGAGGGGCACGTGCCCCGTAATCGAATAATTAAAAGAGGGAGATGGAGAGGGGGAGAGAGAAAGAGAGAGAGAGAGAGAGAGAGAGAGAGAGAGAGAGAATGAAAGACAAAGGGAGAGAACGAAAGATATGTAAAATGAACGGAAGAGAGAAAGAAATCACAGTGAAAAGAAGATGATACATTCCCTCCCACATCCTCTCTTCACATCAGTTGATGGTCTCTAGAATTTCATTCATCAAAGAAGGCCACCCTTCTACCTTTACGACTAAAGCCTCCCCCCCCCCCTAAATTGGCGGACCCACACTATGCCACTACTCATGCAGCTCAACAATGGTAGGACTCTTCTCCTCCAGAAATTATCCGTGAATTTAATCGTGGAACTTAATCCGAAGAAATGACCTAAGCTGACCATTTCAATGTTGACAGATAATATCATTAACGACCTCCCCTGACTTTGACCTACATAAGAGTTTGGGAAGAGAGCTTTTTAGTAAATTCCTCTTCTCGATGTTTATAGGTCATAATTCTGGCATCAAGCATATCAAGTATTGATATCCTTTTGACTGACGATATACATAAACCCTCCAATTCCGTAAAACGAAACTAGATGTGATCGTAACTAAAAATTTATCATAACCAATTCTGTTCATCTTGTCTACTTCAAAAGACACTAATTATTTTTTTTATTCCATGAAATATATATTCTGGTGTTAAAATTCAATAAAATTAAATACATGTGATGAAAAAACGAAAGCTTCTCTAAAATTCGGTTATAAAGGCATATTCATCAATCTTAAGTGAAGCATCTAGATATTCGAACTATATATTTTTCTTTCCCCATTTTCAATAACTTTAAATATCTTTCTTATTTAGACACAATGAAAATGATGCGGCCCTCCAATGCTTGTGCCAGGCCAAACATGCCATTTTTTCATCAATATCTATTTATCTCTTCATACTCACATTTGTGCTTACAAAGAGCGCTGTTCATGCATGGGAACATTAAAATTGAAATGTTGCATTTTAAAAAAACATGAACGCAAAAAATGTAACGTTACTTATTTTCAAGCCCGTTGTCATACAATATCTTTAAAATATTATTTCAACACCGCATGTTATGTCTAATTTGTTTACTTGTACAGTAGCAACAAGTCAGTCATTGCACTTTCATCTACACTTCCTACGTCTGGGCTAATGTGTGTTGCCAAAGCAAAAATCTGCAAAAACAATTTGGTATAGGGGCGTCCATGACCGACATTTTTCGACCACAGCGATAATGGTCATTAATTACCTGTACAGCGCCAGCTAACGTCAGTTTCAATTGATCTGTTTTATACAGGTAGGATGATGCAAAAACAAAATTTGTTCATTATGACTATGTATTTTTGTGGCTTATGATTATCCACATTGGTTGCTGTAATGTATTCAAAGGTACGGTATACTTGTCATGTGCATTGAAAGGGCCCTATTATATGTGAGAAAACACAGCGTCCTGAGCTGAGAAACATAGGTTTATGACCGCTGAAGCTAAATTATAGTCATATACAAGATATCAAATTGTCCACTTTTATTTGAACAAAGTCATATAAAAATCTCCCCTCTCCCTTTTGTCTTCAGATAACAATTTTTAAATCGTAACAAAAAGTATATATATATATGACGCATTTCTCTTGGGCCACTTTATTTTTTGTTAACAAAAGAAAGAAACACACCAAAAACGAATGCTCGTACGACAGTTTTCCTGACCACCTTTCTCTGCTAAATATACTTAAGAAACCCCCCTTAAAACTATAGCAAAAAAACACAAAAACAAACAAACAGAAACCTTGTCATATTGATGGGTGATTGGCAGTCCTAAAGAATACATGTACATTTATATAGAGCTGACACGGAGACAAAATATTCGTTTTAATTTACTCCCATAGCATTTCTCTAATGAATGGAGTCTGTCTTCTAACAACGTGAAGCTTGAATTGGGACGCGTACAGGCAATTATTTGTGAAATCCCAAACATACAACGAAATCAAAATCAAACACGGGCACATGGGTGTAACAAAACGTCTGCAACAATCACAATAATAGAAACCAAAAGGGACGGCGTCAACACTATACAACTAATGAAACATTTCGTCAGCTGCCCACCAGTACATTTTGAATGCCATTTATTGTCAATGGTATTACCCTTCTTCTTGCGGGCATCGATTGAACAATACAGTGTTATGCATTGAGTGGGTTTTAGTTTGTACGAGAGGTTTGCTTCTAGCTGGTAAAGGAGTTAGATTTTTCCTAATCAAGACTTTTCACCCTTGAAAAAATAAAGGAAAAGGAAAATACGAATAGACGCTGAAAGTCTGATGAGATCTCCATTTTCTCTTCCCTGAAAGCGTAGCAAGGGAGGGGGGGTGCTGTTGTATCCCCTTATTGACGGTAAAACACCACATGTGAAGGCAAAAGAGTGAGAGGCAAAAACTCGAAGAAAAAAAAAAAGAACACGCAAACAAACAAACAAACACAAAATACTGCAATTATCCATTTATATACCTTTTGAGAAGAAAAAAAAAATGTAGTGTTTTTTTTTTCTTTTGTCTGACTCTCTTTCTATTACAATTTGCATTCGTTTTGCGCCATTGCCTACGACTTTAATCATTTTTCTATATAAAGAGGATGGGAGAGAGAGAGATAGAGATAGAGCAAACGCGCGAAAAGGGGTGGGGGTGTATAGAAATTTAATTTGATGCTGACTTAGGGTTACTGAAATAAAGCTGGTTACAGTTGATGTTTCAATATGTTTCCAATTTCATCTACAAATTTTCGATCTTGATACTGCATTATGCCAAAAATAAGAAACAGACCGGTTGAGAGGAGAATGGCCCTATAGCACGTACGCTGACACAATCAGTTACACACATACGTAATGAAGTGTTACAGAACGTGGGGACAAGAAGGCTGGGGTAGGAGATAGGAGGGAGGGGGTTAAGGGAGGGAAAGAAGGAGGAGGAAGAGGACGGGAACACGTCATTCAAATATTTTATTTATATTTTCTTACACAAACTTGATCAACAAATATTACGTAAATTTTAACACTACAACATTCGAATACTGCATCGACAAGAGGGGTGTTTCACAAAGACTAAGATTGACTTTAAGTTAAACTTAACTTTGGCAGGCCATTCATACCACTTGTTGCTCTCAACATTGGTCTCTCAATTATGATCTTTAGATAATATTTTTTCCTTCAAATTAATATGAGCTATTAGAAAAAGTAACTTCTTTAGATTTGTGGCCATAATTTGTACATCCCTTGAGAAACCGATGTCAGGAATGGTTAGAGGAACTAGTGGAATGAAAGGCCTGCCATAGTTAAGTCCAATTTTAAGTCGATTTTAGTCTTTGTGAAACACCCCCTGGTAAAACAACCCACCACCCCCCACACACACAGACAAAAAAAAACAAAAAACAAAAAAATGCAGGACGGTTGTTGATGTTTATGACGTCGATCATGATGAAGAATATTGATGATTGTGATGGTGACAAGAACATAGATGGTTAAAGCATGGCCCTACTACGACTATACAATGCTTTCCGTACTTTCTACCGCCGATGGCAGTACAGCTTCTGACTTTGAAAGTTGCTATCATATGCAATACAGGAAATCTAACTCACACTCTTAACGCGTACTTTGCGCTTCTCTGTGACGTAACATTTCAAGAAAGTAGCCAATCTGACGTAATAATTGCAAAAACGCGCGCATCTGCGACTGCGCAATAACCGGGTAGTAACTATTCAAGAGAGCTGAAAAACATAAACATAAACATCATGAAAAGCAAATAAGTTTACTTTGCAAAGTTTGCCGAAAGGTTGGGTAAGTGATTGATTTTTTTTAAAACTTGATTGTTTTATTGATTGCTCTTTAAAAATTGAAAGGCATACAGGGAACGATACGTTTCTCTTTATCTGCATGTTTAACATTACTTTTTCTTTTCCTTCAAGTCCTAATTTTTCACTTCAGCTATAAGAATTAAATGAACAAATATTTTGCTATATACAAAAGAGAGAATATGCGTTGTTTTTTTTACTCATTAGTGTTCTTTAACAAATTATAATAATATCGTTATAGTCCTACTTATCAATATATACGAACATAAAATCACAGAGTTAGGTATGTAATAAATTGTAGTAGCCAACATTCGACATGCTTATCATGTTCCAGATAGCGCATAGCAAAAAAAAAATAGATTGATATTTGGGCTAAGGGTCGAGGGCTATCGCTATCCCTGTACCCAACCTCATATTGCTACCACATACAAAGATGTTGCTTACTGAAATAGGCTTCATATCGGAGTACCTGAACTGGATTAGATTGTATTTTGATGACCGCATTTGTCATAGATATCAAAAGCAAACATTTTTTTTAAACAATGGACGAACAAATATTTAAGATTGCGCTGAATTATAAGTAAATGAACGCCATGATTATTGTTTACAAACTCGATATCAAAACGAATTGATTGAAATAATGAAAGAGTGCGGAAAAGAGGGGAAAGACTTTGTAGACGGAGATAGTAATATAATAATAATAACGTTTTATTTACCCATGAAGCTGCTCTTCCAGCGGGCCCTGCATATCATAATACGTTATTACTACCCTTCTCCAATCTAATATGCTGAGCGCCAAGCTATAGAAGGCAGAAGGTCACATTGTTATAGGTCTTTGGTATGACTCGGCCGGGGTTCGAACCCACGACCTCCCGTTCATGAGGCGGGCGCTCTAACCACTGAGCCACCATGCCCGGTACTGGAGATAGATAGAAAGCGAAAGAGAGAGAGAGAGAGAGAGAGAGAGAGAAGGTATAGGGAGAGAGGGCGAGTGAAATGTATAGGCAGAGGGGGAAACAATGATTATAGGTAACAGGAAGACACAATAATTAAGTTAAGCCAATCGTCAGATCTCTCTTGTATATGAAGAAGGGAAAAAAAGGAAAAAAAATGGGCATAGGTCGTTATAATATCCATATTTCTTGGCATTGTACTGAATAACTCTTCTATTCTGCATTACTGACATTATAGACAAAAACATCTCACTTGGTGCCTTTAAATAGAGGAATTCGGAGGTAAAGATCTTATTTCAAGAAGGTTATTTCGTGTCTGAAAGTTTCGATAAATGTGTGGTTCCTAAGAAAGGAAATGTTTGTGGTCTACGTGAAAGAGAGTGTAAGTCCTGTCTTCTTAGATTCCACATTAAAATAGATGCTTGAGGATTCGTTTAAGAAAACAATTTTAGTTCTTGAACATCAGACTTAATTAATCATGCGCCGAGAATGATCATCACCCAACGGTTAAAAGCGTCGAGACCCGGTCGCATTTCGCCCAAGCATGAGATAAGAGCAAGTAGGCGAATCGAGATAAGCTAAACATTTGGAGGGAAACTTAAATGACTCTTAAAGGTTTTGGGTGAAGGGGTGAGGGAGATGGAGATTGGAGAAGGCAGCATTGAAATTAAGACGGGGTGGAGAGAGGTGTGGTTGGGAGAGGGGGGGATAGATGAGGAGGGGGAGAGGTGGGAATTTGGTTTATAACGGAGTGAAAGAGCGAACAGCAAAAAGTGAGAGAATGAAAGTGACTGACAAAGCATAACAGAGGAGAGACAAACATTATGCTTTGAAACAGACATAATTAATAGTGTAGGGGATTATTAGAGTGATTGAGAGAGATAGAGAGAGAAAGACAGACAGAGACAGAGACAGAGAGACAGGGAGAGAGAGGGAGAGACTGAGAGATAAAATTAAAGCGAAGAAACCAAATAGAAATATCCACCCTTCCCCATGCCACCTGAAACGCTGTAGGCCTACACCTCAGATGTTTAATGTCAGAGTGCATCTTATACGTCCGCTAACTAACCCTCCTTATCGCCTCGTCGCTAATACAATTTGGGATTATCTTGATTAGTTGAATTACAATTTTGTCAGTACAGTTAATGAGTCTGCGGTCTCCATCGCTCATGGCATTAAACTCTCTGGCGTTAAGGACATGACGTGAATACTGCTGAAGATGTATGGTAGCCATGAAGATGTGTGCTAACCTTGTTTATAACACAGGAAAACTGCGATGAACATGATAAATGATACAGCACAAATGAAAGATGGTTTCCTGAAAGGTGTTCCATTTGGCCCTTGGTCGAACTTGTTTTAATCCGCATCCGCCGAAAACAGTTTTGGCATATTTCCACGGCTAAATGATTTAGACTGCATTACGAGGGTACTGTGTTCATGTGATTAGGATTATTATGATCTCTTCGTCACCATCACCATCAATATCCTTTTTCATCATCGTCACCATCACCATTGTCGATATTGTCATCATCACCAACACTATCACCGTTACCACCACTATCACCAACAACAACACCACCACCCTCACCATCATCATACCCATCACCGACACCATCAGCACCCTCACCACTACCATCATTAGCACTACCACTACCACCATCACCACCACCATCACTATCAACAGCACATTACCACCACTACCATCACCATCATCACAATCGTCGACGTCACCAACATCGTCACCATTTCCACCATCACCACCCTTGCCATCACCATAATGACCTGCTGGTGCCTGAACATGTTAGCATCGGTTGTCGATTCCATCCATCTCTTCTGACATTACCCCTAATTTCAGTTTCTAAATTCCCAAAGCAATTTGTTCCCAGTCCCTCGATTCATCCTAATACGTCGTAATTCAGTTGCTTGTTAAATCATATCTCTAGGACCATGTTTGCTTTTTGGAATTATCTACATTTAGATTTAAACCAGAGAGGATGTTGCATCCATCCTGCTCGGAATTAAACTAATAGAATAACAACATTATTTCGTTTCTCGGAAAGGGGTAATTCAGACTTTCCCTAATGAGTAGGTGAACTTGACTTTGGAAACGAATGCCTATAACAAGTTTATGAGTAACCTTAAAATAAAGCATCGGGTTGGGATTGCTGACCTTGAATTTGCTTATGGGTAATTGTGGAGTACTCGCTTAGTTTAGAGAGTATTTTGGGGTTCAAATAGAACTAGGAAATGTTCACTACACTAGGAAGTCAACAAAAACGTAAATACAGAGACAAGCAAACAAACTAATAAACAAAACACTATCGGAGTGCAAATAGGGTGTTGTGCTGATCTCAATGTATTGCTTTTCGGATTTCTTCTAAGATTTCGTTTCATCCCCCCCCCCCCCCCAGCCCTTTGTAGCAATGACGTAGCTACACGGCGCGGGGACACTTGTCCCAATTCGAATGGCGTAAAAATAAATGGGAGAGAAGGAAAGAGTGACAAAATAAAAATGAGAGGAGGGTGGGAGGTGAGAAAAAGTAGGTGAGAATCATCATAGACTATCGCCCACATCTTTTCCATAATTCACAGTTTATCGTTCAAGTAGGGACGCCCCCTCCCAACTTGGTTCATCCCCACCCCCTCTGCCCTCTCCAGTGTTCTCTCCCTCTCAGCCTCCCTCACAATAACAGAGCACTTTGGCCCTCATTATTGAAACCCAAATATGCCCTTCGCCTGGCTCCATCCAGCTAACAAAATCTGGGTTAAGTCATCCATGCCTAGGCCATTTCAATTTTATAAACTTGCATCTGAAAAGAAAACACATTCAGGTTCAACAACCATGTACCTAAATTTCGTTTTATGTTCCGAGGCCACTTATTATAATGACCCACTTCAGAATTATGGAAACGTTCATCTCAGAAGAAGAAAAAAAAAGTTCGGGTTCAAAAGTTATATGAAGCGGCATGGCGAACATGAATGTCCCAGGGCCGCATTCATTTATGTGCCGTTTTAAATTGTGTAATTGAAAACGGCCGTTTTGAATTACACAACTTTTTTTGTAAAATTGTTTAAACGTGCATCTGAAAAGAAAAGAGATTCGGCTCGAAAATAACGATAGACAAAAACATCTACAATTTGTCTCATTTTCCGATGCCACGTATAATGATAGGATACTCTATTTTTTTTTGTAAACGTAGCATCTAAAAAAAGGCATTCGGGCTCAAAAGTAAAATTATAGAACAACCATGTTACTTCAATTTGTTTCATATTTCTCTGCCACTTAAAATGAGGGGGTACTTCATAATACTGAGCGTGCAATTGAAAAAAAGAAAACATAAATCGATGAATAATGACAGACAGTCCTTTTCAATACTTCTTTTTTTGTTTGTTTGTTTAATAGGTGTTTTTATTTAACGATATGGGAAAACCATAAATCTATAAGTTGTTCAACTGTCAAAGTGTAAAAGTGCATGACGGTACGGCTTTACGTCTGATGGCTGATATTATATTTGGCTCTTATTACATTTTATTTGTTCGTTTGTTTGATTATTTATGTTTCGCATTTACATGTATCATATTATTGTAAATGAAAATTTATTGAGACAAGTTACATTGATGGAAAACTCATATTTATTCTGTTATTCACGGTCTCATTCGAAGGTAGTCCCATCTTTGGTTGAAATATTGCTTTACATGATACCACTGTACCTGTTAGATCATGCATAATCAAATCAAACATGACTAATGTTTATAAAGTACATTATCTCAAGCAGAGGGGGGGGGGGTTCCTTTCATGATGTTGCCATTCGCTATACCTTCACAAAATAGATCGACACTCATCATTGTCAGGTAGTATGTCCCCTGCAATTCTTTAACCAAATCAACATGAGTTCTGTTTCAGAACGTAACAAATATAGCGCTGATATTCTTTAGCTTGTAGGTTAATTTAACAAAGTTTATAAAAGTGTCAATTGGAATGGAATCTAACGTGTCGTTGTAGTTAAAATGGCATATAAATAAGTACACTACAGTAAACAGGAAAGATGAAAGAAAGAACCTAAAAAGACGAACAAAAATCTGTAGACGAAATGAGAACTGTAAGGTGGCGGCATAAGTTATAACTTCAGGGTCTAAGGTCACTCTTCTAAAAATCAAATGTTGGTCTTTATTGGTGCTTGGCAGGATAAGATAGACTCTTCTATTTGACTTGATCTAAATCTCCTAACTATGTACTTAAAGTAGCTGTCTCTACCACGGCAGAAGCTAATCTGCAAGGATATACCGAAAATCACTCTCCATCACCGGGGCGAGTCCAGGGAGATTGAAAGGTCGAGTGGGGTGACTTTCTCCAAGCTTCCACTTTAGGTTTATATCACATTAAATGATTTGCGAACGAGATTGAATAACTCAAGAATACATTTCAGAAATACTTTAGGGAAGTTGGGGTGTGATTTTGGAGCGATAAAGGGATCAAGCGGCGGCAATACTGGGCTCAAATTTGATTGTGTGGGAAAGTGGTCCTTTTCCTTCTCTTTTTAAAGCGATCAGTAGAGAATTCAAGGATTTCTGATACTATAAAAAGCAAAATATTATTTTAGAATTTGGGTAAGTATTATCTCTTTCCGATTTTATTCCAGCTGGCACCAACGATCGGGAAGGGGTGGGGGTGGAGGCGTTTGTCGCGTTTAAATCATACCCATAATGTGCATTTATGAAATACTGTATTTTTGTAGTACAAGTCTAGTAGGCCCCCCCCCCTATCTAAAATATCTTTTAATGCTTTAATATTCTTGATGTAAAACAGTTTTGCTGATCATGTTTTATCTAGAATAGATATGTCTTAAATAAGCCTCTCAAAATAGATAAATACATCCATAATGATTTGTAGAACACCGATATTGCTAACCCATTGTCAATACTGATCACTTATTTTGATTGCATGAGTACAGAGGGAGATGAATACCGAACAAATAAATAATTAAATAGGCCCTAAATAGATGAATAAATAAA
>BEXV01000193.1:99145-113304 GCA_003118195.1 Hemicentrotus pulcherrimus | reverse complement strand
GGGGGGGGGGGGAGAGCACCGTAAAATTTGCCTATTGGCGGGCTGTTTTACAATAACATGTACAAGGATTTTCTTTCCTTTTCGAATATTTGATTCCTGAGTCAATAATTAATACGAACAATTCTATTTTGCTTACAGTCTAGACTTAGAATGAGACATATTACAAACATTACGAACAAATAATGTCTGCCCTATCAATTAGATCTAGTTTCTCATGGATAATTGGTGGGAATGACAAATAATCAATAACCCTTATTTTCGCTATCATTTTCATGACCGAAATGTCTGAAAATTGCTTAGATCATCAACCACCATCCCGGGTGTTTTTAAGGGAAAAACACGCCAAATAACGGCAGAAAAGCTACTCGAATTTCAAACAACATTATTACAACGGAATCCACAAGCCAATGGAGCCACAAACAGATTGATAAATAAGACATTGCATAAAATGTCATAATTATGATATTGAGGCTACCCCTTGGCTACCCCCAGCGTCACGCCTCCCACAACCAGACCGTGTCAGTGGGGGCCCCTTTGCTCGGGCTTTCGCTCGAGACCGCACAGTCTTATTTTAGAAGCCCCACCATACTTGTGCACTCCTGCCGACTTATGTAAGACAATAAACGTGGAAGAAACTTGTTCCTCATTTTGCGGTCCGATGGGGAATACTGTTTGACAGGCTTTGTCCCCCATCCCTAGAGTGAAATTAGTCGGTGGGGTCTGTTCGTGATTAAGATAATTCCTTGAGGTCTACATTCGAGGCGAGTATGAGGTCCAGTTTTAATTTTCTTTAAGAGATGCCAGCATTTGACCTAAATCTCACCTTCACCTTGCATCCCTCTCACATAACGTAGAACAATTATTGATAAAGAGTCCTACTGAATTGTCGTCTCTTAAAGCTCGTCTGTACTAGTGTGACCAGGGGAGATAAGACCTCCCCGCAAGGTCTCTTTATTAAAATTAGCTCTCAAATTACATAAGAAAACGGGGATCATGGGGGACCAACAGGCACCGATTAGTCATTGCTTGCTATGTATAGGAGGCAAGTAGCTATAAGTAGTGCAATGTGACTTTAAACGGAAGGTGGAGTGTCGTATAGCGTTGGTTTCATACATTTCTTATCGATAAAAGTAAACACTTACTCTAAAGAACGAAACAATTATTAAATCAGCATTTAAAAGGCTCGAGTGGAGGGGAGACTTAATTTTCGAAAGGATGTTAACAGGGGAAACTTACCATTTAGAAAGAATGTTTTTTCCTGTGCACTTTAAATTGGTGATTTATTACACTAAGGTTTTCAAAAGTATATCATTGAATTTTAAAAGGGAACATTAATGGATGATGTGGTTGATGTCGATGAATTTCACTCTGTGTTGTTGGCAATTCGAACAGACGGGAGGGATGGCGAGGGTATACGCCTTGATAATGTCAGTATACTCCGAAGATCAAGATACTTTAATCTTGATCTAAGGAAACACGAACGGACGAACGATGTCAGTATTGTTTTACAAACACTAACCACAAAAAAGAAGCTACCTTCTCATATTGACTCCATCATTACTATTTTGTCCTACCTTTAAAATTCCCCTGTGCAAGATCCATCCCCATTCCAAGAAAGGCGAATATGATTCCAAGTAATCGTCCACCCTCCACCACCTCCAGTCATAACTCTTCTTCTGAGTATTTAGGAGGAGAAGAATCCAAGATCCAAGAGGTTTAAATCCTTAAGCAGAAGGAAATAACCTCATTATTTTTTTTTTGTTAGTGTATGTATTAAACCTTCGGTTACCATGAAACACGTCATGTAGCAATGCGCGCTGAATATGTTAACTGTTACGTAACAATAACTACGCGTCATTGCGTAACAATGAATACGTGTCAATTGAGATGGTGAAGGTGTTTCAAATCAAACGAAGAAATATCAAATACAAACACTCAGCGTAGTGGTTCGGACCCTGAACTTCTTATTTTAAAGTCAAGTGCACGAACCTCTACACCACTGAGAGTTCAAAGACATTGCCTACAGTTATGTATTTAGAGGATTTTGATTGAAGTCATGCTGATAAAGGAAGCCTCACAACAACAAAACCGCCCCCCCCCCGAAAAAAAAAAGTAGGAAAGAAATAGATTTTTCTAGAATTTATCCACACGCCAACTTGGAGTAAAATCTCAATGACCTTGGGTGTTTGTGATCCTACCCCTAACTTCCTCAAACATTTGGGAAAATATCAGAAATAAGATGAAAACCATTTCAAGATGGGTTCTGATCTCAACTAGGAAATGCTAAGTGGGCCCAGATGTAACCGTGTTGTCGTAAATATAAACGGTTCGGTCCAAAAGGCGTGAAATACTTCATTGAGAAAATATCATTTGGCTTCTCAAGTACAATAGGTTGATACATGAATGATGAGGGAAGAAGCATGTATGTAAGTAAACAAAATTGGGTTCAAACATAACGGTCAATGTTATGCAAATTGAGCGAAAGTTTGATAGAGTCAGAGAGAGGGGGTGCAGAAGAGAGAACACGAACAAGAGGGGGGGGGGGTAGAACTGGAAAGGTAATAAGAAAGACGAGAGCGAAATAGGGAGACGATTAAGGATACAATATATAATGAAAAAAGGTGAAGATTTGTTTGTTTGTTTGTTTGTGAGAGAGAGAGAGAGAGGGGGGGAGAGAGAGAGAGAGAGGGGGGAGAGGGAGATAGGAGAAGAGGAGAGGGTGGACGTTGAATGTCGTCTAATAAAACCGATATAGGCCTACTTTTATGTAAATTTAATGGAACCTGTTTTGCACATGATAACCCCCCCCCCTTCCCCCCTTTCTAGAGCATCTTCAAAAGAGTATAGTTGGAATGGACCACAGGCGTTCCAAACATGATTTAAAGTATATGTACATGTTATGCGTACAAAAAAGTGCTAAGAAAAAGAAAAAAACTCTTATAAACAGAATAAGTGATAGACTGAGCGTGACATATCCTCATTTAATAAATAATGCATTTAATATAGCGATAAAACGAGAGTCATACAAAATGTTCACTTTGCCAAAACAAAGGACTTGGCACCTTCTGCCACTAAAAATTACCAGTACAATCGGAAGAACGAAAAATGGTGAGTATGAAAAGCACATCGAAATACCGATATCGGTCCCAGCGGGTAGCTGGAATCAATACCGTTAAATCGTTTTAGGAGAGAGAAGGAAAACCAACATCAATTTGGGAGAATTTTGCAAGAAAACAAGATGACAAGTACCTCCATCTTCCAATATCATATTGCCTTATTCTTTGTCTTCTTTTCTAAAAAAAAATAATAAATGAGGTTCTTATGAATTTAACTTTTTATGTTTGTAGTAGGATTTCAGGATCATAATGCTGTTATTTGAAAGGGGGAAACTATGGGAAACTTGTTTTATGTTGTTAGTGAAAATAGATATCTTAGAACAAGTTATGTGAAAAGCCTCCCCTTCCACATTTAAAGCAAACTAGTGACGTATGAACACACTGATGAAGAGAAAAAAAGGGGAGAAAAAACTACTACCATGACTACAGCCTGAATCCAAATTGCTAACACGTGACTCCGAGTAAGGTGAATAGATAAAATAACGAACGAAAATACAGTTTGTATTTCTGTAAACATACCGGGGATGTTTCTCTCAACTTTTGACAACAGTTTCGCATTAACCCTCTATATTTTGGGTGAGTTCTTGCATGTCTCCTGCAGTCTCGATTGGTTGCTTCGTTACATCTCTTGCCTAAGGGGCATTGGCGTAGCTACAGAGGAGGGCACATAGGGGCATGGCCTTTTGACGAAAAGAGGGAGAGCGCAAAGAAAAAGGAGAGGGGAAAGGAAAGGTAAAAATGAGAGGCTATGACACCCCCTATTTAATGACTTTTTTAATGTGCATCTCATCCAACGAGTAAGCCCCCCTCCCTCCTTGCCCCTACCCCTCAAAGTCTGAGCCCATATTCCGTCACTGCTAAGGGTTAATTCTGTCAATGGAAATATATATATATATATATGGGAGATATTGGGATTTTAAAAAAAAAGGTTTTAAAAAAGTGTATATATAGATCTACCGGATTTTCGATAGCATAAGATTGAGAAATTAAGCCCTTTATCTATTAAAACTCTCGATAGCAGCCCCCGGACATCCCCGTAGAATGACTACCCACAATACCGATAATATCGGCCTCGTGAACCCTCAGCAGACCAACAGATACTGACATATCCGTCCTTTTGGCTGTAGCCAGTAGAAGCTCAAGGTGAGTATTACAGATTCGTACCTTGTAAACAGTTATTGAGAGTGCGTCAATTGATATTCGCTCCAGAATGTACTAGTTGGTGATTATTCTAATAGCCACCATAGCCATTTCATTTTTCTTTATTCGTCACCAAAAGACGCATGTAAAAGATACAAAAAATATACAAATACAGTGTATATGAATATTCAAGAAACAAAACCAATACAACACAATTTTTGTTTAAAATAAATAATTTGCATTTAAAAAGCAGGAATAAAATACAAAGAGTAATCACCAGCACTATCGTTTTAAAAAAACCTCGTTAACTTCAATGCAACTAACAGAAGGGGGTGATGTATGCACGGATACATCTAGCTCTATAATCACCTCACAAGAGTAGACCCTGACATAACACGTGTAAATTATTACCAATGGCATTGGGATGTTGGCTGCCTCATAACGATGCCATTCTTCCATTCAACTTGTATTCAATGGGGCATCGTTGAAGTCATAAAAGAAAGGGATGACAGTGATGAAATATCAAGGATAAGAAATATCCAAATTTAGACCCAAATTATGTTCCAATATTTCTTTGGTCTATTATCGCGGCACTCCGGGAGAGCATATGAAATTAACGCCCGACTGGAGAATAATATAAGTCAAATCTTCAAGCTGAATGTTTGCATTTTTTGTCGTCCTTTACCTCGTTCACTCTTTCCTTTCTTTTCTTGTGTTCACCTGGGCGATCTTTCATCAGATAAAATCAAAATTAATTTGAGTCCCTTAAAATCGAACTTACCGATTTTAAAATTTTAAGTTTAGTGAAGCACCTCTAGTTTTTAGATTTTTCATCACTATCAATGTCATTGGATCCATTTTTAAAAGCTAATATGAAATATATTCGTTACGATCACGTGATGGTCAACTATAATTTGACCATATTGTTAATACTTTCCTATGAATCTCTTTTCCTATAAAATTAGAAAACTTGCCTTCTTTATTCAATGTATTTATTTTTGGGAGATTTTTGATAATATAATATAATAAACAATAAATAACTCAATGTATTGCATAATTTCATCAAAGTACTATTTTATGTGCATGAGACAATCGCCCGATTCTTTCCTCCACCTATATATTACAAATCACATTCCCTAAACGGTTTAGTAATAAAAATATGACTTGGAATCTCTTTCTGCTCTAGAAAATATGTCCTTTAGGGACCTTGTGGTTTTTAAATCGGTCTTCCGTTATAATTTCGTGGTCTTGGTACAAATTATCCAGGGATAACATCAATAATTAAATGGAACAAGGGTCCTCTTATTTAGATAATTGTTGACATGCAAAAACGACTTTTTAATTGCAACATGTTGACAGGTTCACAAACCTGTAATGACTCAATATTTTGTGTACACATCTTCAAATGAATTTCGAATTCCATAATTTCAAAATATAGGAATGTAATACCATAAAGCAGTATAATAATATTGAATCGGGGAGGCATGAGGCTGCATGGTTTGGTTTGTAGTGTCTTATTTTCACATCCCTTCCTTCCTTTCTCCTTCTATATCTCTTTCTCTCTTTAATTTTTTGTTCGTCAATTGAGGGGGGCACGTTCCTCTCCATGCCCCTTGCATCTACACCACTGTTGTCAAAGAGGAACGCATGACATGACTGCAAATGACATGACATCTCATGACTGCAAATATTCATATTCTTCTTTCCGAAACACGTGCGAATGCTATCTATCGCAACCGAATCTTCAAAATAACATTCCCGCGTTTAGGCGTATCCTTGGAGACCGAATTTCTCAAGAAAAGATACCAACAACCAGGAGAAAGGAACACAGGTACGGATTCATTCTATTTCGCCCACTTTTTTCGGAAACGGGAGAGGTCTGTTGATGGCAATACGGTTTACAAACAGATGGATGGCTTTTCTTTGTGGTTCGTGCTGTTATTGCGAGTTGCCAGTGGAATTTCGGGCGATTATAGAATCATCAGCGATGAAAATAATTGGGCAATGTATTGTTTTGGATGAAGAACTTGGACCGGGCGGTAGGAAACTATGGTAAAACGTGAAACTTGTTTTGCTTGTTTTTAGCAGGCTCTATCACAATTGTTACCAAGTCCACCCTTTAAACAACATTATTGGCAATTTTACTTATATATATATATATATATATTGTTGTTTGTTTGGGGGTGGGCTGTAAAACGGAAATAGAGGTGGGAGAGAGCGAGAGAGAGAGAGAGAGAGAGAGAGGGAGAGAGAAAGGGAGAAAGGGAGAAAGGGAGAAAGGGAGAAGGGGAGAGTCGGAGAAGAGGGTTGGAGGGGTCAGAGAGTGAGTGAGAGAGAGAGGGGTCAAGCTCGACTAGCACATGGGCATTTTATAGGCCCATCTACCATCCTTAATCATATAATTTGTTTCTGTAATACTTCTTTACCAATGTAAGAACATAGTTTGTAGATTATATTGTTACTGTTGTTAATACATAAATAAATACATTATTAAATTAATCAATCAATTAATCAATCAATTGATCAGTCGACAGAGAGAGAGAGGACAATAAATGCACGTACGACAAAATGACTTTAGTGTATTAAACTTGTGTATTATATTGAATCAATATAGTTTGCATCAGATTGTGTAACATGATGTTTTCATTCCAGATAGACGGCTTTATTCAATCTGGACAAGAATATTCCAAACAAAGATCATTTAAAATCATAATTGATGCTGAATCCCTCAGGAATGGTAAATGTAGCAGAAATTACCCAAACCTGTATCCACTTATGGCAAAATTTAAATTCCATCAGCTGTGTCGGATGCTTCTATTTTAGATTTCCAAAGCGCCTCATTTCTTCATCACGGATACAACAGTTACTAATACAGGGTTTGTCAACATTATGGAAGCAGGAAAGTAGATTAATACACTGCAGATGAATGGGGAGGGAATTGGGATGGTGTGTGTATGAGGTG
Organism: Hemicentrotus pulcherrimus; assembly: GCA_003118195.1. Lineage (NCBI taxonomy): Eukaryota > Metazoa > Echinodermata > Echinoidea > Camarodonta > Strongylocentrotidae > Hemicentrotus > Hemicentrotus pulcherrimus. Next base: position 106,086 of record BEXV01000193.1, on the reverse strand, counting down.
GGGTGGTTTGAACACGCTCGTCAGCTCTGAAAAGCAAGTAAGGAACATGTTGAAAACAAACTCTAATTTTTTTTTTTTTTTTGGGGGGGGGGGTGTATATATTTTCAGAAAGCTGTGTGTGATATCATAAAGCTTTATAATATATATCATGATTGTTATGATTAAAACAAAAAACAATAATAATGTTTTTTCCATTATCTCTAACAAAACATAGTAAACGATAAAACTAATTCTTTTTTGTTTACAACGAAAACATTTCACTCGCGTATCGATCAAAATTGATCGCCGGAGGACGGGTGGATCGACAGGTGACAATGGCCTCTGTTTTTATGATCATTTGAAGAGGGGGGATTGCCCCATAAACCCTTATATCGACGCCCCTCATTGTAAGAACGCCCATGGAAACATGACAACGAATGAGTCATTCGAGAGGGCTTGTTTCAAATTTATCCTCCTTCCATCCCGCTTCGCCTGTTTCCCGCCTTTGAACAGATAAGATACCCCCTGCGAGGATTAATAGACAAAACAGGCTCGAACAAGTGTTTTCAGTTAATCAATAATGTCGCAGAAATGACTGAAAATGTGGACATATGAAAATTATATTCTTCTCAAAACGTTTATGCACTTTTGTAAAAGGTCACCTAACCATTTATCAAACTCAAACTTTTATGATTTTCATCTGTTACCGGAAGTCTTTAGGCTTTATTTCACATTATGAAAAGAAATGTATTTTGGTTTATTTTCCATAATGTTCTGATGATGATAGCCAGGATGCCCATTAAGGTGGAGGGAAAGGCAGAAAACTCTCAAAGTAATTTTATTGTGACATTTTGCAGGGCTGGACACTAAAAGCTATCCAAGGGTAAATGACCCTATGACATTTGCAATGACCCAAACTCTTTAAAAGCTATTCCGTTAAGATGTACCACAGACACCTGACAGAAACTTTCAAAATACTTCCTAGAAATGTCGTCAATAAAGTGGAGAGTTCACCGCTAAGTAAGGGGCTGACTAAAGATAGAAAATAAAAGAAAATAGAAGAAAAAAAAACAGTAAAAGAAAAACTAAAGAAAAAGAATAAAAGAAAAAGAGATGAACTGATATAGAACAACAAAAAGTCAGTTTAAGTTCTTCATTAATAAGTGTTTTTTTTCTATTCATGAAAGGAGACCATATTAACATTTCTATAGAAAAGGAACCATTTCATTTTTTTATTTTATTTTCATTTTTAAGTACAACAATCGTTTAGCAGTGGCTTTAAAAACATTCCGGTTACCACCCGGTCGGTCGTGAACCCCCACCCAATGGTTAGGGCGCAAATCCACAGCGAATCATCGCTAGAAGAAATTTAGGTCGAACGACTGACAGAAATCGCATCCGGCGTGTGTCCGCCATTTTAAGTTTGGCGTAAACAAAAAATCTCTAAAATATACACTAAGCCTTGAGTGGGATTCTCTTTTTGAGGGTAATTCTATTTCTTCGTCTGTCCTTAAAGACATGACGCGGAACAAAGATCTCAAAAGGTTGGGAGAAGTTCAACCGTAAAGATTGCTGAAAAATGGGGGCGACCTTTTGCAAATTTAAATTTAGTGTGAAGGGGGGGGCACAGACGACCCGTTATACCAATTGATGTACCAAAATTCTCAACAAAATTGTCCTTTCTTTAAGATTTTCACTGGAAATTAAATACCCCCCTCAAATCCGATAACCTTCTTTTTCTTATTATTTTTATATTCATTCATCTTGTTTTTTTTTTGTTTTTTTTTTGTTTTTTTTTCCATTTAATGTTTTTTGGGGGAGATTTTATTCAACATAGTGCCGCCCCTCCTATAAAAACTAAATCCGCCGCTTGGGCCAACAATGTGCTGTTCAACCTTTTATAGTTTTTTGTTTGTTTAGCTCTCTACTAACTTCTCTGTTTAAGATGAATCTCCGCTTAAAGTTAACATTTTTGTTTTGTTGAAAATGAATATATCGGGATTGTACATTAAATTTTCTTAAACATGCCTTAATCCTAAATAATGTAACCAATAAAATAAATGATATTGTGATTTTTTTTTGTTAAATTCATCTCGTTCATTCACAGGATATTTTATTCCTCAGCACTAAATCCTGACTTATGGATCCTGCTGAGTATCGTCGTAGAAGTAGAAGTAGAAGATAGGCTATATAAGGTTAGGTTTATACCATGTAATACATCGAGTATGCAGATATACCCTTGCATGATTAAAGAAGAAGAAAACAATTGTTTCAACTCATCAGCTTTAAAAACCGAGTAAAATAAAACACATTGCATAAGGATATACGAAAATATTGAAGATACGTTTAAGTTGTTTTACCTTCATTTCTGTAGTCAGGATACTAAATTCTGTTTTACTTAGTGAATACTATTCCGTCTGTTTGTATTGTATTTATTCAATACTGATAATGAATACGATGAGTTCAGTGTCAGCACTGTCTCTATGGTAATGTTCATAATGATGAACTCAAATGAATTATTACGTCATCATTACGCGCTAGATCGATGCGCGTTATCACGCATTAAATGTCACTGTCATTGTATATGTTAAATCATAAAATGAAATTTGGAATTGAGAGGAATGCAATGAAAAAAAGTTCTACTAGGCATACAAAATTAAATTCAAAAGGCATCTGGGAAGTTGGAGGGGAGTTTGGGATTTGGAGAATGAAAATGAGAGTACGATAAATGGAGAGAGAGAGAGAGAGAGAGGGGGTGTAAACGTGCTGACGTTCTTCAAAATGAATTTATGAACAGTGCGTTTATGGTCCATTTTTGTTGTTGCCTAGAATCAGCGTTTTCAAACGGCTTTCAGGCACATTTTTAAGGTAATAAACGTCTTTAGATATGGGTATATTGAAACTCCGAAAAAAAAAATGCGTTTTGAATGTGACATATCTTTTTTGATGTATTCATCCTCTATCCACTACAACTATTCAGAGTTTTAGGCTGGGGCAATAATCAGATTTCCCAGGATCTTTCTAACCTTGTAAAAACTAACAAATCTGTAATAACAAATAGTAAATTGGTTTTACAATTCGAGACGTTCAAAATATCTCTCTTTCTTTTCATATCGTCCTCGTTAATTATTATGTTTATATCCCTCTTTACCCTTTCTCCCTCTTCCCTTCTCTCGCTCTCTCTTCTTTTATTTCCTCTCATTCTCCCTCTCTCTCTCCCCCATCTCTCTTTGTCACTCACCCTCTCACTCTCATCGCCATCCTTCCACTACAAACCATCCCAGGGTTCCAGGCTGGAGACAACCCAAAAGCCTGGATCTGTTGGGCATAATGCCAGTCTGAACAGCAAGGAGAGATGCTCACTGGATAACAAAATATAAAAGGTGATTGCCCTAAGAAATATTACTAGGCCTGCCTTGTCCTAACTCCATCAGTTTTGTTTAAGAATTAAAAGAAATATGACTCCTATGTAGTCATAAATACAAAGTATTACTATTAGACTTAGCTTCATTTATTTTCTAAAATAAGCAGAACCTCTGGAAGTGTCTCCGATGGAGCTTTAAATACAAAGGGAGAATGTTGTGTTTGTCTTTATTGAGTCACACTTAGCAGCGGTATACAAATACATAAGTACATACATTTTTTTTTAGATTGATTGATTGCTTGATTGATCGGAACAATATAGTACTTAAACATGTCGAATACTGGAATAATCCCCCGCGCTTAATAGCGGCTATTTGAATCCAAGTAATCCATGTCGTAGTCATTTCAAAAAATATATGACATTTCTTGATTTAACTGCTTTAAATATAGGGGGTCATAAATTTATGAGCCATTGATAAGATCTTGATTTCAAGCAATGTTATTGTCTTGCTAAAGATACGTTTATTGCGAGATCCTGTTAAATAACTGCAGGAGGAAGGAAGAATATTACAATTGAAATAATACTAAAATGCGCAGGTCACATGCGCGCGGTAATTTTGGAAAAATAACTAAACAGCAAGACCAAACAAACACATAAACAAACAAACAAACACATTTGAAAAACAAGTCCATTAAGAAGTTTACTGAATCGACGGGATGTATAAATGAGGCTGCTAAATCTACAACCGTATTTTCGAATCAAAACTTTAACCTATATACCTGTATACCTACATTTTATCTATTTCACTTGAAAGGAAACGAAACAAATGCCCGTGAGCCTATCAACATGTATCTTCACAAAGGGTTTGGCCACACTTTCCGTTCACAGTTTTGATATTTCCTCGTTGAATAATTCACTTTAAGATTATGTCATCGATACGATCTACCATTCTTGGACACAAATACCAAAACTCTCAATCTTTCCAAACATTTGATAGCCACAATTGATACTACCTGGCAATTGTTAAGGCGGAATGTACATTTCTTGTACATTTTTGAGTAAGTTCAATATTATTCTTGACCGCCCGATAACAAATTACGTTTGACTTCTGCTCTCACTGGGGACCTGAGCTATAATGAATGACAGAGGACTCACATATTGAAGGATGAGTCACTCTGGTATATCAGTGTCATACTTTCCGATCAACGGTGATGTAGCGCGCGTCATTGTGATCAATCTTGTTGATATGTTGCCTTGGTAACTTGTCTGTTTGTAAGGATAGTCCAGTAAAAGTGGATTATGTGATAAGAAATGGACATGAGAAAAAATTGACAAAAAAGGATTTGTGATCTCTCTCTCCCTCTCTCTCTCTCTCTCTCTCTCTCTCTCTCTCTCACTTAATTATCGTTGTTTAACACAAATACGTTTTTCATTTACCGGGGCTCATGTTTATTTTGTGGCCACATCATTATTATTAGCTTTCCAGTTTTTAAATAATGACACTTCATGTGAAAATTAAATTATATCCTTAAATTATACAGATGAGATATTACAAACACCTCACTGCCCGAAAATGAGATAAAGGTTTCTCGAACATTGCGAATATGAAAATTGTCGGGGTGGGGGATTGGGGATTGCATCAAACGCCTAGTCCTCCCCGTTCCGTGCGCGCATGATTCCTTTATCTCACAAATTCAATGGAATAATCTCCCAATACTATGATTTTTTTTAATGAGTATTTTGAAGTTCCTTTGATCGGAAGAAACCCTTTCCTAACTCTGCTAGATTGGATGTGATAGCTGATCCCGTCCAAACAGTCCCAAGGCAGGTGCCAAAGTTACTCAAATTGATTGATAAAGATTTGAGTCGGCAGCAGATTGTATTTTCATTCGTTTCTATTACTTTTCTTTGGCAACAGTTGCCCTGTCGAGTCTCATTCTTGTTAGGACAATGTTGGAAGATCGAAGAAACTATAAGAGACATACAGTATGCCAGAAAGCCGTTGGACCATAGCAAGAAACGTGCAATGTCAAAAATAGGGGGAAGGGAAGGGGTTGGGAATGGATGGGTATCAATAATTATCTTTGTCAGTATTGCAATGTAAAGATAAGTTTAACATTATTATTCTTACTTAAAATTATACCATATTACGCCTTCGAACCAAAATAATATTAAAATTAATTAGTAAGCTTACACTAAAACAGTTGTTCATTTTAATAAGTCGGCGTATGCGCACCCCTCTCTAGTTTGCATGCACCACAAACCCTTGTCAGTCGTTGTGTGAAACAGTGTCTGCAATATGAGACTAGTCAGTGCTCTGTACATGGACCTATTACAAATGCTCTCTACTCCTGGACACAGCCAGAAACTGACAAACCCAGGCTCTGTTCAAGGCTTTGGGAATTGTGATTAGGTGTCAATTAGAGTCTGTGTTTGCAGAATATCCCCGATTCACGGGTTTGAATTTTGAATGCCAAGCACAAACAAAATCAATATCATTTGCAATATGTCTATTATGTATATTAAATAACACACGGCTGCCCGGGGAATTCCATTCCACCTCCTCTTCTTTGAAGGATTCTCACTTTATCCATTAATCTCTGATACACCTCTTTGGATACTCCTCTGCTGAAACGAATTTTCGGGTACTGTTTGTTCTCAACAAGCAAAACAATGCAGTTTCCATGAAAACAGTCATAAGTGAATACTTTACACATAGTTGGCGCTATACTTACATCAGGACCAGAGCCATCTATTCAAATAGTTTGGCCAACTTGGTGCCAATTGGTCACAACATCGTGTGTTTTTCCGCTTGTCCAACAAAGCAATATTGTTCTCAAATTGAATTGGGTCGGTCAAACTCTCCCCATGAAAGGCTCTGATAAGTGCCAGGACCAGAGCCTTATACAAATCGGCTCAATTTCTTCTAGTAAGTAATAACATGATACATCAGTCTTTTGCGATCCCTTTGCCAAATATAGCAATAAAATAATGTAAACAACCGAGTTTTCCGGAGGAGTCGCATATATGATTTTGATTATAATTTTCAAGTTGGATAATAAATCGGAGCGGGTAGGGGATGTATTTTATTTTTATATTTTGATAAGTTTTACATGTTTCGCAATATTTCATTTTAAAGAGATGAAAGCAAATCAAAGGAACAAAAGAAAAGTTAAAAAGAAGGATTTACAAGAAAATGAAAACAAACAAAAAGGATGGATTGATATATGGTGCAGACCGGGTATTCTCAGCGGAGCAGCGAATAACGTTCCTATCGCTCAATACCCCGCACTCCAGGCTTAAACTTCAAAGACCTCGATCGCTACTAGTCATACGCACATTAACCCTTTCACAGCGATTGTGTGACACATACAAGGAAGTGTCGTTGTACAGTATTTCGTGTATTTATCTCTCGGTCAAAGGGTTGGGGGTTCGAAGCCCAGTCTGGTTTTAACTTCCTTTGGGAATACATTGATCCACATCAGTGGCGGATCTAGGGGGGGGGCCTTGAGAAAAAGATCATGTAAAATCACGTGATTTTGACCTTTTTGGGGAGTTGCCCCCCCCCCCCCTGCCCCCCAATGGGGGGGGGGGGGGG
>BEXV01000192.1:290687-304557 GCA_003118195.1 Hemicentrotus pulcherrimus | reverse complement strand
GGGGGGGGGGCACGTGCCCCCCTCCCCTGGCTACGTGCCTGCGTAATAACAAATTCATATCTGACATTGAGGCCGCGATCCTTTTTACATTTTTTCTATAATCAGAAAAGACTCATAACTTGCCTTAACTTATTTTTCGAGAAAGAAAAGAAAATAGGCCTAACTTTATCGTCACCCTTCACAGATACTCGACGAATATGTATTTTGAAAAAGTTGACCTCAATTTGGATTTTAATGATCTCATTGAACGATATTTGCACAAGCGGAGGTAATGAACCTGACAAAGAAAAGCCGATTCTATCAAAGGTTTTTTATTTTCTATTTTTATTTTGAACAACAGGTGAACAACTTTGGACGACGATGACCTCCTGGGTGAAGTTAAAAAATAAAAGAATGACATGTGTGATGGATGAATCGGACAGAAAGAAGAAAAAATGGCGTTTAAATTTATTGTAATTGTTGGTGTCAAGTTTATCTCTTCTAGGGGTATATTAGAGGGATTGTCGAATATTTATTTTGCGATATATTCACTTGTAGCTAAGCATCAATAAACAACAATGTAACCGCCTAACTTTCTTTTCCATTAGAGAGAGAGAGAAAGAAGGAGGGGGAGGGATGACAGGGAGAGGGAGAGAGAAAGAGAGAAAGAGAGAGAGAAAGAGGGAGAGAGAGAGAAAGAGGGAGAGAGAGAGAAAGAGGGAGAGAGAGAGAGAGAAAGAGGGAGAGAGAGAGAGAGAGAGAGAGAAAGAGTCTGCAAAGGCGTATTCATTAAACCAAAACCATTCCCAACTTTTCTTGCCCTTGTGCTTTTATTTGCTAAATTATTAGGTTTTCTTGTACAGATAGACTTTTGTGTTGCTTATTGTTTCATTTTCTTTTATAACTTATGATTTGTACATGGAGTTTAATGAGTTTGAATCAACACCAAAACAGGAAAGAAAAACAAATCCAAAAAGGTCATAATTCCCTTTAAAGGTTAATGTTACTTTAATTTACAATCAATATTTAACAGCGTGTCTCTTTCGCTATCTCCAAAGATTATCTTGAATTTCAAAGATATAAACATATTAACTGAATCTTTAATGGGTAGATAATCAAAATACATTGGGAATATATCACTGATAACTGATTGCAATCAGAAATCAATATTGATAATACAGCCATCGGCCAACGCAAATAAGAACGCATGGGGGCAGCATTGATTACAGTCATGTCTCAATGGGAGGGAACAGTGGGGGGTGGGGGGGGGGCACTTGCTATGTCTGACTAAATTATTGTACCACCATGTTTGATATAAACTTATATAAAAATTTGTGTTTGCAGTTCTCTTTAAAAAATAATGTGCCAAACACACGTAGTGGCACAATACCATGAACACGGCACCCCGCCGAGTCCCAATACAATTCCATCATTTTGAAGCAGATTTTGTGCGTCCGCTTCTGAATAGAATATATTGTATGACACTTACTTTTAACAATTTTTGATCCTGATTAATTACCTGTTATGGAGTCACCGTTATAAAAACCTACGAAAAGGCCGGCAGCCATATCGCATAGAAATAAAATTGAACAGCAGGGTTGTATGGAGAGAGAGAGAGAGAGAGAGAGAGAGAGAGAGAGNGTCTGTAGGGCGCCATCTTGCGTCAAAATATGAATTGATGACTCTATCTAGTTCAGAATTTAAATGAATAATGAAAAAAAGCTTCTTAATACATAAATGAGTTTCACAACGTCAATTCAACATCTTAATATTGATTTTCTTTGGTTTTTACGTGTTTTACGTGGTCTGGACATCACCCCCCTGTAAGTGTGCCCGCCTACCTCTACATGTGCCAGAGGAGAGGGGAGGATTATAAGCCATACGGTTTGTGTTGTATATTGAATATCCGAGAGATGAAAGAATTTGATAAATATTCCGTCCTAAAATACAAACAATTTTCAGAAATATCAATTCAACTTCTTTTCATTTATTTTCTTTGAATAATAACGTGTTGGTGTCCCATGCAGTCAAGCCCACGAGAGCCACACTAGACCTAAAATGTTGACGCTAGACCAAATAGCAAAGCATGGGATGGTATGAAAGTGGTTTGAGGTGGGTCGACTTACCCCGTTCATTATTATTACTCCACTTCTTCTTCTTCTTCTTTTTCTTCTACTTCTTCTTCGTCTTATAATGAGAGAGAGAGAGAGAGAAGGTGAAAAGGGGAACACAGACATAGAAACCATGTGGAGATCACATCTGAGAAGAAGCGTAATCGAGGGAGGAGGATGGAGGAATTTGACAAGACAACACAATAATACAAACGACAGAGGTGCGTAAACGAATATCGTATACAGCATCATGATCATCATGATCATCATGATCATCATCATGATCATCATCATCATCATGTAAAACCATCGTCATCGTTATCATCACTTTCACATCATCATGTTCATCTTTATTTTCATCACTCTCCTCGATTCACCAATAAAACCACCACCACCATCATTGTTATAATCATCATCATCAGCACCACCACGATGATCATTATAACCACAATCATCATCATCATCATCATCATCACCATCATCATCATCAGCAGCAGCAGCAGCAGCAGCACTATCATCTTCTTCATCCCCATCATCGTCATTATCTACATAACCATTATCACCGTTATCATCATCATCACCATCATCTTCTTCCTATCCATCATCATCATTAACATCATCATCATTATCTTCATCACTATTATCATCATCATCATCATCATCACCATCATCATCATCATCATCATCAGCAGCAGCAGCAGCAGCACCACCATCAACTTCTTCATCCCCATTATCATCATTATCTACATCACCATTATCACCGTTACCATCATCATCACCATCATCTTCTTCCTATCCATCATCATCATTAACATCATCATCATTATCTACATCACTATTATCATCATCATCATCATCATCACCATCATCATCAGCAGCAGCAGCAGCACCATCATCTTCTTCATCCCCATCATCATCATTATCTACATCACCATTATCACCGTTATCATCATCATCACCATCACCATATTTTTTATCCCCATCATCATCATCACCGTCAACATCATCATGATCGCAGTCACCATCATATTTTGTATCCCGATCATCTTCATCACCATTATCATCTTCATCACCATTATCATCATCATCACCATCATCATCTTCATCACCATTATCATCATCATCACCATCATCATTCTACAACACGTTTGATTTGAGCAAGAAAAAAACACGTGTCAGTGTGTGTTTCATATCAAAATGTGTTTAATGCGAGAAAATGTCTGATCGTCTTCAAATACATAATTTGTCTTTTCTTGACAGATGGTAGATTATTTTCTTGCAGAAACAACACATAATTGCACAGTTTTCACGATCTAACAACAAATAGTAACAAAAAGAACGTAAATTATACCCTTAACAACCCAGATCGAAAGCTGAAAACATTCAAACTAGCTAACACAAAAACATAGTAAGCATGAACATTTTTAATCCATGGAATGTGTTGCAATAGGTCACCAAAGAGAATGATGATTCTTCTATTGGTTTCACCTTTGGAGTTAATAGTAAAGAATCATACTCCAAAATTTGATGAGACACTCGGCCGATTTGTCTTGCTTATTGATTTGCGTCTGGTTGATAGTCGTAGTATAAACTAACAACATTTTATCTAAGAGTTTAGGCTTTATAAACGTGTACTATCGTAGAATTTTTATTTAGAGCATAGATACAAAAACATAAAATCCTATAGTTTTCAAAGTTATGATGAAAGACGTGGCTTATTAAGCAAGGCATACACACATATTTCAAGGGTACTGTTCTAGCAGTACTGTACAGGGTACTGTACAGACTTCTACAAAACGAACAACAACTACGATTTACAAAGTAAACTACACATATTCTTGTCATGGAAATATGCCTTAGTCCTTTTGCACACGTTGCGTCATTTCTCTGGCGTAGAACTGCGTCAGCGACTAGCCCCTTTCTGTGACGAGCCTAACAAGAGTGGTATCTCAGAAAGGGTAGATTTATAATGAACACTGCAAACATGTGTTTAATTATTGGCGCATGCACTAAATGTCCGGTGTAGTTTCTGTTGACGCAGGTATTGACACAAGCGAAATGACGCCTCATGTGCAATCGGCCTTTTCCTAAATTAGCATTGCAAGGTCAAAGGTCAACATCAGATTTGTCATTTAAACATTCATTTCAGCGCATGGTAAAATCGTTTCAGAAATATACAATCAATATATTTGGCACATTCAAATTCAACTTCCAAAATACAAAATTTAGCAAAGACAATACTCTTATATTTATAATTCTTACTATTTCATGCAATTTACATAAACAACTTGGCATCCTAATAACAAATTTGTTTAGTGGCAGTATATCATTAATAATAAACCGTTTATAATCTAGAAAGGCACCAGCTAAAGAACTACATTCACGAATTGATAGCATAAACTTAAAAACATTGATACTATATATGCAATTTTATAGTAACATGATTGCTTATTTCGCATTTTCCATTTTCCCAGTCGTTCCCCGTCATATAGTATTACTACAGACACAGGATCGGAAGATTATTGAACAGTGAACGACTGCTTCATAGTTGTTTCCCCCACTTCACAGTAAGTTATTTCAGACGACGACATCATATTTCAGTGCACTATTGCTTCAGGAATTGATTACAAAGTCTCATTAGACAGCGATAAATAAGTTGAGCGCATGCATCTTGTTACAGATGTGGTTTATGCCGTATTTTCTTTTCCATTTTGACGAATGATTTGATTTTTATGCAATCACAGTTATATTAACGAATGGAGTTCTAGAAATAGGGATTTCATGTCAATACACGGCTTTGGGCAAATCCCTTAACATTTAATTAAAGTTGCTATAAACCTAGCCACCGATGATTTTGAAGATCCCCCCTCCCCACCCAGATATTGCATTAATTCTATATTACCCAAAATAATAATGCCGGATTTTTCTCTTTTTCATCTTATTCATCATTCGTCATTGAGGTTACAAGTTCATTTATTGGCACTGCATGCCTTTGCAGAGTTCACCACCTTTCCTTTTAAAATGGAAATTTTGACCTGTGGAAATGAGACTCATATTTTTGCTTCCCGAATTCTAGAATATATTCATCATTTCATTCGCCAATTCGGTAAAAAGTGGCTTCTATTCTTCGCCCCTATTTCAAATACAGATATGGTTATAGTATAGTGTACAGTGTAAATCTATATTTCATATTTCAGTAAGTTGTGGATAAACACTGGCAATTTTCAAGGCTCGTTGAGATTAATTCATGAAAGGCACCTCAGTCAACAATCCGTTGTGTCAGAGCATCTACTTGCATATCATTTTAACTCGTATCTCTCCATATCAATCTACACAGTTCTGTACATGGTCAATAATATTGCAGGAGCAAGAGGTGCACTTGACTAAATCCTAATTATCTATACAAAATATAATGGATGAAAGATAATTATAGAATTTCAACATCTAATATTGAAGACAAATATACCACTTGGTGCCCCGAGAGAAAGTAACTGGAAGACTTCTAATGACAGATATTTGTGTTTTCTTTCCCCACACCAACAAATTTGCTTACTTCTATATTGAAATCGTTAAGTCTACTCAACTATTATTCGACTTTGCAACCGAATATATAAATATAATGTATAAATTCACAAAATTGAGATTTCTATTGCATATGATGATGATGAACATACAGGACGATAACAAAGATGATAATATTGGTCAAGGTCGAGCTTATGGCTATTTTCAGTAACCTCTCCTCCTTGCGAAGTTTTCGAAGTCCATCCATTTCCTGGGTTATCTTCGGCATTTACTTACACGGTCTCCTGTTGATATTGCTTCACAAGTATAAATGGTTAATAAGAGTTCAGCTATGAAGTATTATGGTGACCACTGCGAGTGATTTCCTCTGCTCTTTCAGACTTGAAATCATGTTGATATTCAGTTATCCTATCTTCGCCGCTACCGCTACTACCGCTGCTTACCGGCGACACGTCCCCCGATGACCGCAGCTCGCTCATCCGCCGCTGCTGCTCGGCGCGGTTCTGCAGAGGTAGCGCCGCTTCGTCATGCTCCCTATACAGCATCAGCTCCGATGTTGGGCTCAGATCCGGACGGCTTCTCATCAAGCCACCGCTGCCGTCCGCGGCGGTTTCGTCCGCAGCACCTTCTTGCTGCATCACCAGCTTCTGGAACTGGAGTTTGTCCTGGTACTTGCGAAGCTCGGTGCTGTCAGGGTGTACTTCCTTGATGTGGTCGTAGTGAAAGTCGGCGGTTTCGGTCGTGATGCCGCATTCCTCGCAGACAAATATCTTGGAACGGCGCTGTTTGTAGCAGTACCGATGCTGTTCCCCATGGACCTTAGAGAGATGGGACTCTAGCGAGCACCGCTGCGTAAAGGCCTTCCCACATTTTTCACACTTGTAAGGGCGTACTCCTGACAATAGAAAGAAAATAAAATGAAGGTATAATACTAACTGATCAAATGTGATGCTTTTTGATTAGTTCGTTCGAAGTGGGAAAGAATGTACCGTAATACAACCTTTCTCATAATAAAGAGTGAACTCATTTGGGATGTTTCGGACATTATCTTCAATTTAATCATAACGGGTTATTTGTACCATTAGTGAATTCAAACACGCTTGTTGGAGTTCGAGAAGCAACTCATCAAACAGTTAAACGAATTGATATGAGTAAATCCCATGAAAAGTAATTGAGAATCAAGAGGGATGGAGGATTGGGTCTTGTTTCAGAAAGAAAAATATTAAGTTTAGCCAGAATGACCGTACTGCATTTTAAACGGACCATACTAATAACTGATTCGCAAGTAGAAATTATTTTTTTCGTCTAACATGTTGGATTGGATTGGTGCTTTAATAGGTAAGAACAAGTTTTTTTTTTTTATAAAGGGACAATTTCTCACCTGTGTGTGTTCGGACGTGTCTCTTCAAGTCAAAGGTATCGTTGAATCCTTTTCCGCAGAAAGCACAGTTGTACCGTTTGGTGGCGCTGTGGCACTTCATGTGGCGGTTCAGAAGCCTCTGCAGTGGAAAGACCTTATTACAGACTTCGCAGAGGAACGTCGAATCCCCCATAGGTTGTCCACTGGACACATGGTTGTTCAAGCGAGATCTCCCGGGTGCCCGCTTGAGTGGGGCATACTCGACCGCTGTGGTGGTGGGAGGCGGTTGGACTGTGACGTTGGTCAAGGGATCGGCAAGATTACGAAGCAGTTGTTGCTGGGGCAGTGGGGCATTCTGAGTGGCTCCAGCGAATCCGTTGACAAGACCCTGGTGTTGAGTTGACGAGGTTGGAGGAACCCACATGTTACTGGCAGATGGATTAGTTAGCTGAGGAAACACATTCTGGGCAAGCGTTTGTGGTCTGATGCGATGAGATGGCTGATCTTGAAATGCAGAATGAGGCATGGCATGTCTAGGTAGACTTTGTTCTAAATGTGGTGAGCCTCCTTGGGCATAGCCGTTTTGATAATGGAGAGGGGTCGGACGAAGGGTCGTTCCGCCGATGGGAGGAGTCTGCGTGGTCGGGACGATCGGTCCTCTGATATCAAATGTCTTAGAATGTGGAAAATTCGGATGGCTTGTGTTTAGTGGCGGATGAGGCAACGAATCTTGGGGTGAGAAGAACCCAGGAACCTGCTGCAGTGGTGTCATCTGTGGAATCTGACCGTTGTATTGGGTTAACATTTCCTGACTGATGCTATACCGAGTTGTTTGTTGGAAGGTCAAATGTGCCTGAAGGTCTCCGGGTCTATGGAGAAGTGCATTTGGAGCTGGCATCGTTAAATTGCTTGGGATCGGGAGTTGTTGCTGTAGAGTTGGCTGAAGGCGTGACTGAAGGATGGACGGATCCATAATGGGTTGGCAAGGCGAAGGTTCACCGCTACGACTATTATTCGCGCTACTGTTTCCGCTATCTGGAGGTGAACCTTCAGTCGCAAATGGGGAACCCCTATTACTGTTATCACTGTTTGAGCTTGCGATAGACTCTAAAGAGGAAGGCGAGTCTCTTGCGGATGCGATCATCTTGTCCACGGCATGTCGCTTCGACAGCTGAACAACATCTAACGGATCAAACATGTCCTTTCGTTTCTTTAGATCAACGTTCGTGAGACTGTTGATTCCATTTAAGGGCGAGTCTTTAGACAGTAATTCTATTTGTGAAGGCTCACTTGAAGGGCCAGTTGAGCGAATGGAAGTATCAGTTTGATACTGTTCATTGGACGGAGACGAATGAGACGAAATGCGCTCAGCGCTCGACTTGGACGGACTTTTCTGAACGGTAGGAGGCGACACGAGTGAACGCATGTGACGTTTCCGTGGTGGCAAATTCTTAGTCGGAATGCTCGAAAAGGATGCATCAACGGATTGATTTGCTGGTACTTCACTATTTCCTCCAGGTTTGATACTATTCTCAGGACTGTTCCTCATAATGCGAAGATGTTCCAGGCTAGGAATCTCAGTCGAGTTTTTAAAAGCAGTTTTCGAAACACTGGTAGGGTCGATAACAGTTTCGCTGCTTGAGTTCCTGCTGGATTGGTTGATGTCACCTCCGTTCGTGACCATAGCATCATGATTACCAATTGAACCCGAGCTTCCAGCTAGGATAGTCGAAATCATGTAATCGGTTCGAGGCGTGCTGCCATTTGCAGAGAACCCATTCGTCCCCTTCCTCAAAAAGCAATTCCCTCGCTCGTTTAACGGTTTCTCACATTCTGGAGCCATTG
This sequence comes from Hemicentrotus pulcherrimus, assembly GCA_003118195.1. Lineage (NCBI taxonomy): Eukaryota > Metazoa > Echinodermata > Echinoidea > Camarodonta > Strongylocentrotidae > Hemicentrotus > Hemicentrotus pulcherrimus. The sequence continues at coordinate 295,740 of BEXV01000192.1, read as the reverse complement.
TGGATGTGAGGGCGCTATTCTGGTGTGTTGCGTTTGGTGGTGGTGACTTGTCTTGCTTGGATTTCCAGTCGCAGAGGTCGGCGAGAGTGTGCAACCAGGCATTGGAGACATCGTGTATGAAGCCATTGGATAAGGTTGGAACCGTCGAGGACTGTCCCTTCCCGGGTGCTTCCTCCTTCATCCCATTTAATGGCGCATCCTTCGAGGACAATCCGTAGCCTTGTGGTGTTCCTTGCGTCGTTACGTCGATGATGGCATTGGTGTGGTGGATGGGAAGGGCTGTTGGTGCCGGTGGGCCAAATGTCAGGGGTCGTAGGGTAAGATCCGCCGAGGAGGAGAAGGTGTTGTGTGCCTGGAAGTGAAGTCCATTCGTTCCATGGTTGCTTCCTACAATGAAAAAAAAAAGAAAAAAGGAAGAGTAAGAAAATGGATATTTGTCTATAAAAAATATCATAGTGGACACTGGACAATATAAAATTAGAGTCCAAATTGCTAGACAATTATTGTAGGATTAAAAATAAAATGAACGTTACGTTATCCAAAAAAGAGGCTCTACCGATTTAAGGCATTTGTTTAAGAATTTTGGAGAGCCCGAAAAGCAATCATAGGAATAAATCATGCAACACGAAGCAGAAGGTTACAGATCTGTGCAGTGGTACATTGGCTTGCTGGTGCCACTCCATCAATTGAACTTGAATAATAATGTTAGCCGTTCAATATTGAAGAGTGAAGAAAAATAGTGTCACAGTCCCCTCCTCCCACGTGTTCTCTCTCTCAACTCTCTTCTCTCCCACCTCTCTCTCTCTCTCTCTCATTCATTCTTCAATATTTTCTTCTCACCGTCTTTCTCCCCTGCCCTCTCTTTTCTTACTTTTTTTTCGTTCCTCGCTTTCCCCATACCATCAAAGAGACAACCCACAATTGATATTTTTCATGGATGTGTTTCTCTCTCTTTCTGATCTATTTCTCCTCATGTTCTTGTCATTTGAAAATTAGTTTTTCCCCTTCTCTTTATTTTTGTCTGGGGCTCGCACAATTTCTTAGAATGGGCCCCAATTATATCTTCCTTTAATTCCCCGTGCCCTTTCCCTTCTCCTCAAAGATCCGGGTCTCGAAGCATATACATTTATTTCCAAAGTAGTTTAACTCCCAAAATAACACCGTGTCTTCTTAACCGCTATAGATCAATGACGATTGGAATAGGCACCGGCACGTGCAGCCATGGAAACGGTATACACAAAACACTATTTTTTTCTCAACTACATGTAGATAATTTATCTAACACAAACTTTGAATACCTGATTGATTCAGGCTTGGATTATCAATGAATGCTGGTGGCGAGACCGTGAGATGTTATTAGGCATAAAATTGCTTCAGTTAAAATGCACTTACTGTATTATGACTGAGAACAGACTTGGCATGAATATGCAACACAACGAAATTTAATGAATGGGGAACCGTGCCAATGCCATTCATACGAAGTCAGTTACTTTTTGCTTAAGTACAATGTTATTCTAAATGAACTGACAAAACATGGTTAAAAACAATTTGCCAAATATCAGATAAGTGCATTAACCTACTGCTTTTGTGATGAAAATACAGTTGAATTGAATTTGTTGGCAGTGATTGAACGCGATGTCTTCGGGCATTAATGTGATATGGATATGAGGAATGCTCTAATTATTCCCTTTTTCTTCATTCATTTCTCTTTTTCGATTTTATTCATTTCTTAGATTTCGAATAAGTTATTGTTACTACGTAATTTTTAAGAGGAACATTTACCTGATAAGGTACAGTGAAAAGTTATTTCGATTTCTGGAGTTTCTGGATATCTGGAGTTATTACATATATATATATATATATTGATTTATCAATTTGCTTTCACTACAATATATAATACTACACTAAATCTGTATCTCGTATCACCATTTGCACTTACTCATCTTCTTTGCCTCTACCCCCTCTCCCCCCCTCTCTCTCTCTATATACATATATCTGTCTGACTCCCTCAGTCGTATCATCTAAAGTACCGTTTTGGGGAGTTGATCTGATTTATACGAATGTTCATGAGTCCAATTTGTTCTGGGCTTTATTACGTCAAATAGTTATTGTTAGGTCGTAATTGAGTTTTATGTCAGATTGTGAGTTTGGGTTAGGTTGATAACTCTTTGATATACGTTGAAGGCAGGACTTCGTAGGTAATTGACCAGTGGGAATTTCTTGTTGGTCAGGTATTCGATTGGCTCCAGCGACAAATACTACGGGAATTATTTCGTCACTGAGTATAAGGTTAGGATAAGTGTAGAAATCGGCTTTTACGTCAGGACTATCGTTGTCTTTAGGGTTAGAAGTAGTGATAGTGTTTGGTCTATGGTTTAAGTTACCAAGTCGACTAGTGCAGGAAGTCTACGCCTGTGTACTAAAGGAGCATAATGTCGAACTTACCTAGTCGCCTTGATGAGAATGGAGGATAGAACGGATTGCAAAACTGAGGCAACATGTAACACGTCATGATGACGTCACAGTCACGTACGCGTCTCAAAGTCGGACGACGTCGAACGTAGGTAACACAAGACAAATTATTCAGGCCTCAGAGCCAACGTTGAAATGTTTAAATGTTTAAATGTTAAAGCATGATTCAGAGCTTCTAGTGAGAACTTTCTTATGACACGATGGATGGAGATATTTTGAAGCTGAAATTTCCTGGACTCACTGAGCCTCAAAGCGTCTCATAATTATTCTGTTTGCATAGCCCAAATGTCCTTCACCATTTCCTGAAGTATCTCTTCATCGAAGAAGAGTGAGAGAAAACGAAGAAGAACATTTCCTGTTTCTTCAAGATGTTCTCGCAAAGTACTATGCTTTCATCTTTAAAGATGTCTGAAGCACACATACAGTCGGTATTAAATCAAGTTCTGGTTTTCCAGAAGTTGCAGATTGGTACAATTGCTACCCGCCAAACGGTCTTCCGTCTGATGCTAAGGAGGAGCTGTAATTATGACGGACCACCACTAAGAGTGTCATCAACGTAAATGATTCAACCATCAACTCTTACAAAATCAAAAAGTCAAGTCCAGAACTTTGATAAAAGGTAACGAGATCAATAAAACCAATTTTCGTTTTTTTTTTGTTTTCTTCTCCCGTTCTGATGGAACAATCGAGTATCGAGTGCGGTCGGAGCACCTTCAACAAAGAACCATTTACACATGAGTGAATCTTTAAATCAAATATTTCGGGCACACTTCATCGTAATGCAAATGACATGTCGTAAAAACCCGTTTACACAGGTATTTTAATCTTTCATAGTGACTAAACTTTTGAACCATTCGAATGAACTGGCGCATGTGTGTAATACCTCATTTTTAAATGTGTATGTAATTTTTATGTTGAAGTAGTGGCGTTTAATGTTTAAAAGGCGAGTGGTAATACGGAATTATTCGAATGTTGTTCAAGGTTAAGTTTGCGACCAGAAAATGTGTCACTTTGTGCAGAATAGAAGAATGTTGCACTCCATTAGTTATTGGTAAGCTGTTTATTGATGATTTTTTCTTTGTAAGAATAAGCTTCATCATCTACAAGTCCGAAACAGTACTTGTGCGTCTATCAACAAAAAACGTATACACTGTTCGTCTTGTTAACCAAGGGTAGTCTCATCAGTATGAGGGCCCTGCAATCATATTATATTATTACTTCGACTTTAACTGAGCTTCGATTACATCATAAGGCGCTCAAGCATTCAATGAAGAGCTTCTCACCTGTCACCCGATTACTACACCTGGGTGGAGAGTGGCAAATGTAGATTAATATCTTGCTAAAGGACATTAGTGCCACAGCGGGACTCGAAAGTCCGGCGTACATGTATCCACCATACGACGACACATGTACTAAATGTTAATGTTGACCAGAAGAAATAATAGAATCAGCGATTTTGAATCAAACTGAAAATATATCTTGTCTATTGGTGTATATTGTATTGTCATTCTGTGTTTTTAAAGTTAGGAAACTTGTAATGCTCGAGTGTTAAAAATTGCAACCCGAAAAGCTACAAATACCCCTCACTTGGGGAAATATTCAAAGTTAATCATTTTAAAATTCCGAATGTGAACGCACCGAGGAGGTACGTGTGACCAAGAAGTTATTACTCGCTCGGGCACTTGGGAGGTACCCATATACCACCCCTTGGTACGGGTCTTTTGTACCGAGGGGTGCATTGACATCCCCCTCGGAGCCTTGGTTGTTGAGTCAAGCATAGAAGAGGGGTGAAACTAACGGGGGCTTTATCCCCAAGGGGTGTTATAAAGTGGGGCGATCTCCCGCAAAGTCAGCCTTGATCCATGCAATGGGGCCAATTTTTCTCATTTTCTTCTCTTGATTAAGTAAGAGTTTGATATTTCGAGTTTAGAGTTCTAGGACACGATTTAGCTTTTCCTCTTCCAAGGAAGCATGCAATCCTTCGAAATCTAGATTTTCTTCATGTTATGACTATTGATAATAATAATAATAATAATAATAATAATAATACTACTACTACTACTAATAATAAAATAGTAGCCTAATAGTCTACTCCAAATTGTATTAAACCGAAACGGAAATTCTTTTTGCCCAATCGATCGTGAGTCCGGCAGCCACTGAGCAGCGCCAGTTCGACGCTCCTCTATCCCTTATTGTTGAACGCCAAACAAGGTAGCAACAACTCCCATATCCTGGGTAATTAATATTTTACATGTTTGAATGTTCGTTTCATGGTAATTTTTTTTTTTTTAATGGATCGTAGAGGGATCTTAGTGGGATCGCATAGTGTTCGTTGGGCTTTTGCTTATGATTACGTAGATCCGTAAACACTTTGATCTGAGAGCTAAAGCGTTCATTTTACTGTGATTCCCCAGTAAAAAATAACATGATTCTTAAATCGATGTTGCTGTTTTTTGGAGAAACACAAAAATGTTTATATTTTGTGGTTAAATGTGTGGTTAAATCTAGAAATTGTTACAAATTCCTGCCTGAAATTTTCGCTCGAGGTTCTCAATTCAAATCATAAAACGAGGGCGAAGTA
>BEXV01000192.1:258365-269856 GCA_003118195.1 Hemicentrotus pulcherrimus | reverse complement strand
CATCCCAAAACGTTGGGCGTTGGCTTGCATAAAATGATGACGATAGAGCAAAGACAGAAAGCCACAGAAAGCGTAAAATTTAAAACGGCGCTTCAGAACCTGGATATCACAATGTATGTACATACCATACCATACATGACAGATAAGTCTCCACGTGATTTTGACAGCCCCTGTGTGAAACAAATCTATTCCGCCATCAATAACTAAGAAAATGAACGTTTATGACGTTAGAAATTGAAGAGAAGCTCGCAAGATACGTAACAGTGTTGCCGATTTGTGTTTTACTGATGAAAGATGACAATTTCACAAATTCATAACTTTCCTAATTTTTATCTGCTATTGTTCAAACTTACACTTCTTTGTTTCTTTATTTTTTTCTGATTATATCAAGGGTACATTGTCCAATTCGCAGGCCAAAAAAATGAAAAAGTTAAATTCCAAGAGCATTTGAGATATAATACTAATTTAGAACTTTCCTCAAAACGAAAGGAATTGAAAATGTCTTTTAGTGTGAAAATAAAGAGCATTACTTGTCGAATCGACTTTAGTGATTGCAATCATGTTAGTAATAGTCTGATGTTCAGACCCTTGTACCGAATTGTCGTAATGTATGTTAATGCTAATGTATGTTATTACCACAGACAAAAAGCCAGTCACTCAGTCAAAAGTCTCTGATAGTGAAGTCTAGAAATTAAACGGCTTTCCTTGCATAATTTGAATGAAACTGCTAACATTTAAATTTCACAGATAGGACATACGTGACATATTCATAATTCCTGCAAAATTCGACATATTTTGATGGTGGCTACAAATTGGACATAGTACCTTTAAAGCCACACTGTCCTACTTGTAGCTACTTGCTCCCTCTTTATAGAAAACTTCCCCGATCGGTGCCTGTTTGTCCTCAATGATCCTCTATTTCTTGTTATTTGAGAGCTGAGTTGATGAGATAGCCACCTGTCAGTGACCTCGCTGTGTGGTATAGTCCCTCCTAGCAACACTAGTGTTGATAGGCTTTAAAACCAACTTAATATCAGGGTGGACTTTCCCTTTGGGAAGCATTAATCTCTAAGTTTTCTGTTCTTGACAAATCAAAGAAAGGTTATATTTCTAAATTGTTCGGGGTCATTGTTAGTTATAAGTAGCACAGCATTCTTAAATGTTGGCTTAAAATAAAAGGCGGCACACCCTCTATCATTTTATTGATGTGTGCAGAAAATGAACAAAGTCGTTATTAAGAAATATATTGAACACACAGTTTCAAGTGATACATAATAGCAACGATTTTGTGCAGTGAAATGGAATTAAAGTAAAAAGTAGGTTCTATCTATCCAGAAGTTTAAAATATTGTTTTAACAACAATAATAATGAAATAAACACAGTTTTAAAAGACCTTCCCTTTTCATATTTTGAGGCCAATATTTCGTGTCTAACTTTGTTTTGCCATGCTTCGAATTACCTAAATGTATGTGCAATGCACATTCCATCATAATCGCAAACAATATTTTAGAAGTACATGTATGTTTTGTTTCACTAATTCGTCTAGAATTATTAATCATAGCAAAAATATAAAAGACATTAGCTTCCAGTCATTGAAAACAAGATTTTTGTTCACTGGAACGACAGTTTACTCTGTTTTTACGACTGTGGTTTCAGCCGACACATTATCAACAACCAAAATATCTTCCTTTGGCATATAAACGAACTTTATATGAGGCGTTTCTTCAAGTCTTTGGGGTTTCTAAGAAACATAGTTTCGGTTTAATTCCAGATGGCTGACGATGATGTGTCGGTTAGATCTGCAGTCGCAACAACAGAGTGGACTCATTTAAATCAATTAATGCTATGATGATGTTACAACGCCAATGAATTTAATAATACAAATTTATCATAATGACAAACACGACTAAGTAAATGTTGTCCTATTTTTAAAAAATAATTTACGTTTTTACAAAAAAAATGCTATATACGGTTCGGAAAATCTTTTCCCCGTGTTTTATCTTGTCAAAGGCAAAGGAATTAGCGTTAAGATTATTAGTTGCTGTACGCGAACACATATATTCATTTTTTGTGTAGATATATTCAATTAAGCACATATCAATAAATTTGATATTTTAAAACTTAATTTTGACAGTCAATCGAAACTCGGGATAAATCGGGCGCGACACGACTAGACTCGGTCGTTCGTAACGTAGGCAATTAATGTTGGCGATCACTACATAACACTGAGCCAACGGGTAGTATTACTCTCCCGTGCGTTAAAAGTTCGCAAGGGTGCATAGGTATCGCACGTCAGTGTGCTGCCCTCTATATACCCAAGCTTGAACATCTTTAAGGTTTATCCATGGGTATATACCTAGCAAAATTAAAATTAAAGAAGACTCCACCAACTTTGTATTCAGCAATTTCATTTGAGCTTGAATAGGATATGACTCACTCAAAAGTTAACAATCAAACCCTCGTAAATTGGATTTTGTTTTCTTCTTTGGAATTCAAGAATAGACTTTGGATTGGTTGGAGTAGGGCCTTTGTCGATTTTTTTTTATAGACGTAAGCTTTAATATGTCACATTCTCAAGAAACGGAACTCGGGATGATTTTTTTTTTTTTTTTTTTTTTTTTTTTTGGGGGGGGGGGGGTTAGTGCAGGAATAATTTAGTTGTTAACTGCATAAATCTATTATTACAAATGAAATCAAACCTCAATCGATATTAATTACATAGCTTACAACACGACTGTCTGAAGCGCCGAAAAGTGAACAGATAAACAAAGACATTGGTGATATGGCTGATGTATTTAATTTGGTAGAAGAAATAGATGGTGACGTGGGTCTTCTGAATGATGCAAGTGAAAAGATCACCTGGAATCTGATCAAGTACAATGTTGGGCAGCCACAGGAGGAAAAATATGACGGTGATGATGATGACAACTTGAGTGGTTTTGTGGTCAGTTGGGTGGTTTCGAAGCTTCTTTGATGATGGCTTTAGCGTGTGGTTGCTTGGTTGGGCTGTCTGTTTGCTGGTTCCAACATGAACATTGTTTGGTTGGGTTTCCAGCGTGTTGGGTCCATCACGGACAGTGCTTGGTAGGGTTTTGGTGCCAACGTTCTCTGCTGAGGTCGAGAGGGAACCAACTGCTGGGGACAGTGTAGCACTTACTGATGGGATGGATCCTGGTGATGACACGTCATGGTCCACAGTTTGAATACTTGGTTGACCACCGAATGCAGCAGATCCGGTGATCATCTGTTGGCGGATAATCTGGTGTGCCCGAATGAACTTGTAGATGCGAAGGTATAAGGCTGCAATACCTAAGGCAGAAGCACAAAATACAACGGCTTGGGCTTTGGCATACACGTCACGCCCCCAGGGTACACCGCCGTAGACATTGCATTCGTATTCGTTTCGGAGTCTTATCGATTTCGTTATGAAGAAGAACGGCACATGGAGCCCGAAAGCGACAACGGTGCAAGCGGCGGAGATGAAGACGGCAGCTCGTCGTCCGATTCGTCTGGCAAATGGCTTACAGACAGCTTGGTAGCGGTAGAACGCTATCCAGGTGGTCAGGAAGAGTCCAGCGTAGAGGGCCGACCTCGCCGCAATGACCTCGATGAAGCACGCCCATGGATGCTCACCGTGGAAGAAAACCATTACGATCTTCAAACCGTTGATGATGCTAGCGATGAGATCGACAACGGCGAGGGCGACGAACGTGATGTCGGTGGCATTTTTAATTCCTAGACGACCGAAGACGACGATGATTGTTATGTTGCCGGGAATCCCAAAGGCGATTGCTAAACAACCAACAATCAAATGGAGCACGTAGATATCAGTAAACATGGTGGAGAATTGTATCAAATTAATTGACGAAGGAGAACCATCGGATCTTGAATGAGATTTTTCGCAAGAGTATTAATTTGTTCGAAGCCAGGTATGCAATTTTCATTAGCGAAAACAAAAATATCAGGCAAGCCTTTAGACGACAGAGACGAAAGCCGTGCTTCAAAATGGGGATATCCAAACAGAACATCTAACTTTATATTTGCAACCAAGAGGCGGTAAGTCTGAACTGCCGAGAAACTTTCCTAATTAATGGGTCATGTGAAAGATCACGAAGTTTTTATTTATAAAGCAAACTAATCGTCGATATATACACAAACACTATATTGTAGGAATAATGTCCATGTTTTCATAAACGGAAAAATTCCCTGACAGGTGCTCCACAAGGAAGAATACCAAAATCATTCACATTTTGTGAACCGTGTTTTTTTATTTTCGTTACTGCCAATCAATATATCTCTCTATATAAATTGCTTTGAGAAAAAAAAAATCCATAACGTTTCAACATTTTTTTCCAATTCTTCTCTGTAAAACATCTCGGTGATATATTATAAGAGTAATACAAAATTGTGGGGCATTTTGTCATTACCATTTTATTAAAATCTATCGATCACACATTCAAAGTGAAATAGTCAATTCATTTAAGTCTTTCACCATCTCGTGATGAAAGAGATGTGAAATGTATATTCGCAACAAAAAAAAAGAAGAAAAAAAGAAGCGATTTGCCGTCATCTTTGAAGCCAATTTTGCTCGGTCTCATACAAACCAAAACCGAGGTACCGTATCAATAACGAATTGCAGCCTTAACTTTACAAACGGATCTTGCTTTCCAGACCTTCAATCTCCTTTTCATAGATCGAAATATTTGAGTTTCCCCTAGCATCAAGTCATTCTACACTTAACTTTTGGCACTGAAAACTTCAAACTTCATGATTTGTAAAGTATTTGAGTTAAAGAAATACACCGAGTTATGATATCAAAAGGGAAAATTTTGTTTCGCCATTTCGATTTCTCGTCACGATAGTGCTTTTCCCGGATATTCGCCCGAAGGGTTTTTTCACTCGGAAAAAAGGGGGAAATTAATTAATTTGAAATATGAAATTTGAAGGTCTCTAGTATATAGTTAATGAAAGATCTTAGAAAGAGCTTCATATATTAAAAAGGTTTTCATTACCATATTAAAATCTAAATGTCAGCAAGCTTTGAATCGATTTGCTGGGCACTAGAGGCTTCAATCGAATACATGAGCGCATTAAATGGACCGTTTAACAATGCTAAATCTGAGATACAAGGTCCTACATGTTACCAGTGTCTGTGATATGGTGATATATTGAAGCCCTAAAAAATTGCGCTTCAAAATAATCAAGAAGTACCTCAAAAAAGTAAAAATCTGTGAGTGACCGGTTTTACCATACTCGTTTTCCCCAATAGACTGTAGTGTAATGAAAACCGTCAGGCGAACGGTTTTCAAAATGTGTAATTCCAATCATAAATATCTTGATAATCAGACAGGCGATCGGCTTGTAAAAGTCATGGGGTTTCTGACTGACCTAAAGGTTTATAATTATCATTGCATCATGAGCTAAATCCAAAATTTTGTTTCAGAATCTGAGACAAAGTTACCGGATCCCTTTAGGAGAAGAACCTATTATATACCTCTCTATAGGCGCGCCTCGGGGTAATGGCAGCATGTAACATCCCCGTGAGCCTAAAACAGCTATGCCTCTAATAGCTGTCAATATATCTATATTATTTCCAATTCAACCGGAGAAAAAGTGTTTTCATCTTCTGACCACCCTTAATCAAGTAAACACCGTTAAAACAAATCCTTTGATGTACAGTATGTGTTTTCTGTCTCTTAAATAAAATAAAGACTTTTTAATGAATTAAAATTGTTAAAATGGAGTTGGGGCCTTCTCTCTCTTGGTGTATCATACAATCCTAAGCCTTGCTTGGTCGACATTTTATCCACGGTGAAGAAATATAAATGCAAAATATAATGACACAACTACCGCACCGAGCTCTCTCTCTCTCTCTATCTCCTTTGATTTCAATGTTCTTTCCCTTTTCCGCCCTCTCCCTCCTCCTTTCTTTCTCTCTATTTCTCTGTCTCTCCATCTCTTTACAAGGCAGGATTTGATCCATATAGAAATTTATGTACCTCTCTCTCTCTCTCTCTCTCTCTTTCCCTGTTTGCCTCCCCCACTCTTCTCACCACTCTCACTTTTTGCCATCCCTCTTTCCTTATCCAGGTTCTCCGTCATTCACTGCTGTACAACTCATTCAACTCTCATTCTACCCAGCAACTCTCTTGTTTTTCTCTATCTGTCCATTTTCCTTTCTATTCCCTGGTTCTTCTTTTCCCCCTTTCATTTTTTTCCCTCTCCTTGGTAATCCTCATTATAAAGTTCCTCGCTAGAGGACTTAACGAGCACATTAATCTTCCATAACCTTGCACTTCGCCAATAACAAAGGTCAAGGTAAATCCTTATCTCACACACCGGGCAAGTATCAGAATCACAGAAACGAAGAGCCGCAGAAGTGAGACCAAGACGCCCTCACCCACAGCCTAGCTGGCGGAAATCATCGGAATCGTTGGATAGCGCCGATGAACCCCAAAACAAAAACAACAACCGGGTTGCTTACTTTCAACACAATACGCATGTTGTCTTAGCAGTCAAGCAAAACAAGCAAAATAACTAACTCTTGGCAAATAACAAGGAGCGGATGGCATAAGAGAGAAAGAAGTATTATAATATTTCATCGGACGATTATGATGAAGAAATAAGGCAGTCAGGTTGGTCTAAATGAGGGAGGAGCTCGATGCTCGTGACAAGAAGAATTAGTGGAGGAAGGGAGTGTCCTCATAGCGCGAAAGTCGGTAACCTCTCGTAAGATGGAAAAATGCTGACTTTAATCAGTGATGATGATGATAATTAACGGTGATTAAAAAAATATAAAAAACTTACCAACTTGCTGGATTTCATTCTTGGTCTTTGCTTCACTGGGGGGCTGCATTTTGGAACACTTGGGCGAATGCTAGTATACAGCTTTCTTGCCTTGATCATTTACCACTTAATCGGTGATCGAACCTTGCAGGCTCCAGCTACCATCTGTTTCCCTTAAAGCTAATATTTCTCCTTTTATCAATAGAATGTCTCTAAATGATGTGGAGAAAACTTCGCATTTAAGAAACAGTTCAATTAACGATGCTCCTTTTTAAACAGCCACCGACTCAAAGTGGAATTATCTACCTCATCCTTGCATAAAATATAACGACGGAGCAAGATAGAAAGCTAACAAAAAGCGTGAAATTTAAAACGGGCGTCAGATCCTGGCTATCATAATGTATCTACGTAAACATGTACATTGAAGATAAGTCTCCATGTGATTTTGACAGTTTGACTGTTCTATTTTTAAACAGAAATCACTAAATTGTGGTCCACCACTCCAACGAGGTCCAGGGCTACATGGGTCTGGAACGAGCTCGTCTCCAATAATCTTTGCAAGCTGTCAGTCCCTAAGGGGACCTAATCATGACTGTAACGGTCTCTCGAGGACAACCAGACCTGATGTCTAGCGGTTCTCTTATGGTCGGCTTAAGGTACCGGTTCATGGCACACAGGCGTGATGGTAGGGGCAAACCGTTACATAATAGACCCCTATCTTTTGCACGCAGATTACTAGCTCATTCATGTTCAACGCCAAAAGAAGGAAGTTGTATGCTTCGCCAGGTACCATCTTGACCATGATGATTAGAAGTCTAGAAAAACAGTCGCGGCTTTCAATTTCTATCGCCATTATCATACACATTTAATAATTATTTCAAGAGGCTCTTTAAAACATCATTCAAATCCTACCATTATAGGATATTGGTAGGACCTATAAACATTATTTTATATTATTAGCATATCATGTCCTCAGTTTGAAGGGGAAAGTTGATTATTCCTTTTAATTTGTATTTAATTTTCTACGTTCATTCAGCTTTCCATTTATATAAAGTTGTATTTTCATCGGTTAGGGTCTTTAAAAAGGCGCATCAGGAGCAGGGAAAACTGAATCTCAGAGTCGGTCCTATTCAAATTACGACAAACATATTTCTGAAATTCTGGGATATAAACTTTTGTAAAATGTGAATAAATATGGTTCAGACATTTGCTTAATATGTTTTGAACGCATGATCTCATTGAAATGTTTCCCGCTCTCGAATATAAAAAGAGATCGAATTATTCAAACAAAATTGCTTATGAGGTCTATGTGTGACTAGACTACCAATAAACAGCTGGCCGAACTCGGTAACGCTCTAATGAACACGGTCTATTGATCATCAAATATTGACTAATTGTCTTCATTGAACATGACCATCACAATTGTTGACATTCGCTTAGTTCACACGACATCCGTTAACTTTAGGTTTTATCCCAATTTCAAACTCCAATGTTGCTGTTGTCATTTGGTTTAAGATGGCGCTTTTCGATCTCTCCGCGATTATTTACGTCATAACATCGTATTCAAATACTGTTCTATATCTATAATCTAGTAGTGCAGACGCTATCGTGATTTCGGATAGTTTAAGTTTACACTCAGTCTCCAATGATAATTTAAGGTTGAAAACTACGTCGGTGTTGTGTGAACACAGCCATAAACCTTGTACAGTGACCCAACTCTTTTGCAGGTACTCCCAAAGTGCCCCTTTGTACATAGGACAAGTGCCCCTTTTCTTATGCAAGAATTGCCACTTTTCCTTCGACAACTGTCCATTTTCCATTCTCATAAGTGCCCTTTTTCATCTCTGGAAAGTGCCCTCTTCACCTCTGATAATTGCCCATGTTAAACTCTGACAGGTACACGTTTTACTTTGCTCTTTTTCTAATTTGATGAGTACCACTGTTCACCTTTGATAAGTGCCCCTTTTATTTTGTTTATACGTGCTCCTTTTACTTTCATGAAAGTACCCCTTTTCATTCTGATAAGTGCCTCTTTTCCTTTTCATAAACGCCCCCTTTTCACCCCAATAATTGCCACTATCAAAATCTGACCAGCGCCCCTTTTCCTTTAAAATAAGGGCCCCTTTTCCATTCTCATCAGTGCCCTTTTCATCTCTGGTGAGTTCCTCTTTTCAGGTGCGAGAAATTTCCCTTTGATATTGTTGTCCTTTTTTTTACTTTGACTCGTGCGCCTTCTTGTTTTTTTAATAAGTGCCCTTTTCCCTCATAAAAAAAGCTCTTCCCTTTCTCTTAAGTGCTTTACCTTTTTTATATGAGCCCCATGCTTTAAAAAAAGCCTTTTTTTACATCTGATAAATGTCCTTATTCAAATTTGATAGGTGCCCTTTTCCTTCAACAAATGCTCCATTTCCATTCTCACAAGTGACCTTTTTCATCTTTATTGAGTGTCCCTTTTTAGGTGCAAGTAGTACCCCATTTTCACCTCTCATAATTGACCTTTTTACTTTGACACATGCAACTTTTCTTTTCTAGTTCCTGTCCTTTTCCCTTCTGATAAGTGCCTACTTTTCCTTTCTCAATAACATGCGGCCCGATCAAAACTTCAAGGAAAATTAAAAGATAAACTACGACCCTTTTGCAGCCAACATCAAATTCTGGGGAACTTTGCAGGAATTATGAATATTTTATGTATGTCCTATCTGTAAAATGTAAACGTTAGGAGTGTCCTAATATTAAAATTATGCAAGGAAATCTGTTTACTTGCTAGACCCTCACTGTCAGACACTATTGAGTGGCTAGCTGGCTTTTTTCTTCTTTGGTAATAACATACATAAAATGAGCTGGAAAGGGTACATGATCATTTGTTTACATCAATAACCCACTTCTTGTAATGGCCAACAATTAAATTGATTGAATCTTTGCGCAGCAAAGAAACGTACGACCATTCGGTACAATGGTCTGAAAATCAGACTATTACTTACTGTATTGCTATCACGTATTTCGATTTGACTACTAATAGTCGTTATTTTTCCACTTAAAGGTAAAGACCAGTATTGGAAACGCCCCAATTTCAAAAAATGAAATGGAAGCTCTCATTACCAATCATGTGAAAGAATATGTTTTGTCTAATACATGATGATAAAACAAATTGCCGGGAAACCGCCTACTAATTCATATATTTGGTAAATTTGTTTCTCTCATGGTCTGTGAGAGATATAGGGTAGTCCCATATACATCTTTGTGTGTATAGTGCTTGTGACTTTACAAAGAATGGGCCAAATTTCTTATCATTTTGATGATTCCAGAGCCTTGCAGATGCTAGATGCTAGATGATCAACCTTTTCAGATCGATTTCACAACGTTTCTTTAACAATGCAATTGCATGACCATAACTGGTCTTTACCTTTAAAGACATTTTCAAGCCCCCCCCCCTTTTCCAGAAAGTGCCCTTTTTTGGTGGTGCCCTCCCACTTTGGAAGTCGCCCCTGGTAGTAATAGTAGTATCAGTAGTAGTAGTAGTAGTAGTAGTAGTAGTAGTAGTAGTAGTAGTAGTAGAAGTAATGGTTTTGGTGGTGCTTAGTGCTGGTGATGGTTGCTGTATTGATAATAATAATACGAAAATTATGATGACAACGACACCAATATCGGATATCCTGGGCCACCAAAAAGAGAATCTAGCACTGAGCTAGAGCTACTTGAAAAAGCAATCGACGAGAAAAATACGTCATAATATAATGCTTTTTTTTTAATGGCTGCCGTACTAAAATGATGATGAGAGGGCAGCCATTTCCCCCTGGATCCGTTTAAACATAGAGGGTTTTTAATGACACAAATTGATAAGAGCAAACCAAATTTATATAGTCTAGAGGTATGTGATTAGAAATGATGAAATTAATTTGAATATATTCATTCTCTGTAATTACGTTTCGCTTGCACAGAGAAAGAAAAAATGTTTTGTTAACATGTGTGAATATGATTAAATTATCCGTAATTCGCAAACGAGTTGTATAACATTGTTGTCACAGTTTTCTCATGAAAGTTGGAATCGAGCTCTGGTCAGATGATCTGCATCTTGAGAGAAAACAGTCTAGACATGATTGAAAAAGTGTGATGATGTATTTCTTACACACTAAGAAATAAGGGTGTAATTCTGCTACAAAAGCAGCACCCTCTGCCAAATAGGCGTATAGCTGGATGCAAGTTTGCACCCTTATTTTTAATTATTGTGTACGGATAATGGTTGCTCCAAGCTTTCTCTCGTCAACAGTATAATGTTACCACATAGGCTTATAATAAGTAATGTTGCAATTTGGTTTTAGGGTTAGGATTAGATAAATAGTTAAACCTCACCTGATAAATCTTACCAGTGAAATGTTCCCTGGGTAAATCTTGCCTGCGTAATTTTGACCTTCCATTCTTAAATCAAACAGTTTCTTGCTGGTTTCTGCTGGCTTCATGCATTAGACCTACTCACTATACATTTTCGAACAAGGAAAAATAACTGGAAGAAAAATAGAATGATTTAAAAAGAAAAGAAACAGATTTATATTACAGTAATTTCTACCTCGGAGAGAGAGAGAGAATGCCAGGGAGAGGGAGAGACGAGAGATGGAGAGAGATAATACTGAGAGAAAACGGATGATTAGGGGAGAGGGAGAGAGTCAGATAAGGAGAGAGAGAGAGAGAGAGAGAGAGAGGGGGGGGG
>BEXV01000192.1:184825-209634 GCA_003118195.1 Hemicentrotus pulcherrimus | reverse complement strand
AAAAATTTCTGACAAGCAAGGAAAGGAAATCTCCTCCGTCATATTCACGTCAATTATTAGTTTTTCATCTCGGAATTTATTCTGTAAGGGGTGAGGGATGGGGTTGTTTCAAACAAACATCTTACCATATTTGCCATTTTTTTTTTGTACTAAAGAAAACATATTCTTTGTTAGAAGTGACAGGGGACGTTCCCCTTGCCTTCCCCGGAGCAGCCCCTGTCATTGACTGCAGTCATCTGAAGTCATCAATCCAATGCTTATGTAGAAAGCTGTACCGAGCACTAGAGTAGGCTCAAAATCTGGTGTGTTTCCGTAGCGAAACCAAAAGGTAATTAAGCCTGTAATCTGAGCTACCGAGGTCCAATTTTTTTTGTCATTTCTCATTTGAATACACACCTGTGGGTCATGTAATATAATGATTATGAGTGTGTGGGCGCATGTGTAGGTGCGTGTGTGTGTGTGTGTGTGTGTGATATAATTATGAACATGAGGCTGGTCGGTCAGTGGTACGTATGCCCTTTGCACACGAAGTGTCATTAGATGACTTAGGCATGCGTCAGCGACTTGCGTTGTCGTTGACGCACCACATGAGATTACACAGTCTTAATGATCACGGTCGGTCGAGTGCAATGGGCATTACGCCCCGTTGAGCACACGGCGTCATTTATCTGACAGCCTTTGACATCCCATTCGAGATTTACATTATTCGCAGAGTCTATGCAAATGAACATTATTTAATTAGCGCAGGTCAGTAATAGCAACGTCGCCTTGCGATCCACTGCAGTCGACATTATGTCTCGTTGCACACAGTGCGTCATATACGTGAGGTTAGACTGCGTCAGGGCCGGATATATTTTGTCGTTGCGTCATGTATATAGAGATATTGTTTCCAACATATATGCAGAAGAATACACAATTGAATTCCCTTGCTGACGTACGGGTCATTTGCCTTAATGGGAATGATCAGCGCAAGTTAATGACGCAAGCAAAACGACGCAATCGAAATGACGTCCCGTGTGTACCAAAGATATCGAGTGGTGTCAATTTGTCGGGTTTCAGATAAAAAGCATGCTTGTACAGGCCATCGATGCATGACCCACTTTCAAAATAATATCCTGGCAGATCGACGTTCTCACTTTTTTAAATGTAAGACTTTGAAGGACAAGAAATGGAAGACTTTGTTTATGTGAGAGATTTGCTCCCGGTTTACATAGTCAAAGGATTTATATTTAAAAAAAAAAGGGGGGGGGGGAAAGAAAATCAAATAAGCCAATGCATGTAGTTCCTAAAACTGAGACCATCAACTTTTATCTTTCAGTAATATGTCTCAAATTTCATTAGTTCTATTCAATGTCTCTTAACCCTTTGCTTACGGGAACCTGGTGGTCCCTGTGTTAAGCCTATGGGAATAAGATAATTAAGTAGTCAACGGGTTAATTATGCCAATCTTTTTATTTCTCAAAAAACAGAAGAGACTACTTTCGCTTTCCCATAGACAAGTGACCATCACAGAAAAGTTCAACCATTGATTATTTGGTGTCATGTCCTAGATTTATTAGGTTGGTGGAGGTTTATTGTATGTTTCCCGAAAGCTCCGCACCTCCTCACCACTTCCCTTTCCATAAAGAACAGTTAGAACAAGGAAAATATCATGTTTATATCGTGCAATTAATAGACAAAAATGAAAAATAATTAAAGTAATGTAGTTATCCTTCTGTCATCCAACCTGTCTAAATTGCTTTGTGTAATTGTTTATAAAAAGCAAAACATATTCTTATCCCTCAATTCACACAGGATAGGCATATCATTCAGCAAACCTATAAAAGCTTCGAACTCAATTACAAGAAAAACGAGGAAAATATAATTGCTCGTAACGATGACAACGGACTTTCATTGAAATGCCGCCGACTACAAAGAGTGGGGGGTGGGGGGGAACAGGTAATATTTACACCTTAGAACACGGCTACTGGACGAAATACCATCTTAATAAAATCACATCTTTGAGGAGTAATTATCAAAAATTGGACATTTCCCCTCAAAGAAATTGTGAGCCAGCCGCAAGCACACGTGAGCACAGTTAATAGCGAGCTAGTTTCGATATATCATCTGATTTAAATGAGATTACCTTTCGCGGGTGCATTCAGGCGTCGTTCTTGAAGAATAATTGGGGAGGGGAGGAGGTGAGATTCGTTTTCTACTTGTGCCTAGCTTAAATGTATTTATAATTATAATATTTTTTTGGGGAGGGTGGTTATAAAATATTTATTTCCGAAAAGAGGGGGAGGGGGCGTTGACCCCTAACCACCCCCATCTAGAACTGCAGCTCGGTAGACAAATGAGGGTCTCTCACCCCATTCCGCTGGCTATTGGGGTTGAAATATTTCTGTAGCCGGACGTACGATTAGCGGCCTAATTGGGCTTTTGCATTTTAGTTCCATTAATGTCATCTTTAATTTAAATCGGCGGCTTGAGTGAAATGAAGAGTCCCGGAAAATATATTTTGGTTGTCTGGAGAAAGATTCTTGTCATATTTAATATTGATCAAACAATATTCTGCGAATTATATATTACCAGACATCGTTATGCCCTAAGAGGAGACTTATTACTATTCGTTATCTAATTTTATTAAATGATTCACGAATAATCTTGGAATGAAATGAAGGGTTGATAGATACTTAACGGAATTGGAATTGGAAGACAAGGGGGAGGGGGTGTAGGGGGTTAAACTATATAATATATATGTATATGTTTGAGTGCGTATGCGTGTGTGTGTGCGTGTGCGTGTGTGCGTGTGTGTTTGTGTGTGTGTGTGTGGCGGAGAGGGAAAATACGACGGGGGCAGTAACGAAGACAAATGTGAAGTAAGCGAAGAAAGCTGACTCATAATTAAAAACCTAAAAAATAAAACAGAATAGAACTAAAGAGGACAACCGATCAAATCTGTAGATATGTTTTACACGAAAATAAATAAGAGACTAAACAGATTTCTCGTGGAGAAAAGATCATGATGAAAATGACAACACTCCTAAAACAAAAGACAGTGTAACAGAATGATAGATACATAATGTGTAAATGACTTGAAAATTGATAAGATAAAGTTTCCCGATATTTTGGATAAATGACGGAGTGTCAAATTACAAAATAAAGACATTAATACTGATAGTAACAACGCACGTTTGAGGGCAATGTAAATGTCCGACCTCCATTCAAGTATTCCATCCACATTTTCTTTTCTTTCTTTAAATGAAATGCATGAATTATATTTGTTGCACTGTTCAAAACATACACAAATACTCCTTTAACCACAAACGAGCTATCATAAGATTTTTTTCTGTAAATAGAGTAAGAAAACTGTAAGTGTTAATGTTTCTTAGATTAACTTATATTGATTATATTACATGTTAAGTATCTGTATTGTACAAACCTTTTTAAAATATATATAAACGCATTGAATTATGAAATATGTAGTTTAGAAATGAAATGTGATGTTATTTTAAATTTGATTGTAAATTGTCACCTAATTCATCTGAATCTGCGATATGATAATAAAACAAACTGAACTGAACTGAACTGAACATTAGGTTCAAATCTGGGCCATAAAGGTGAATTTTTTCGTCATGTGCATTTTTTCGTCATGTGCAGTAATTTAATTTAGAAGCAGGAAAATAATGCCAACTCAGTCACTGCGTGTATCTTCATCATGCTCACTGTGAACAGGAAATAGAATTGTAAACATGTATTTCATGAATAACTATTGTCATCAGCGTAATCATATAGGCAATTAGAGAAGTCAATTCAAACCATTTTTGTGAAATGGACCATGATTTGTTTTAAAATTACCGAAAGCAAGGAAGTTTTGTTTATTTAGAAGCCATTCTCTTTGGTTTCAGAGTGGGGGAAGTAATGGAAGGATAGGGAGGGGATCAGTGTAGAGACTGCGCAAACGAACAGATCTGTGATAACAAAAAAATTCACCTCACCTCTTAAAAGAAAGGAATATGACAGAAGGCAGGAAAGAAAGAAGCTAACAAAGAAACAGACAAGGAAACAAACATATAAATATATACATATATACATACAAACATACAAACATACGAACAACCAAACAAACAAGCAACAGCAAAACACCCAGTATATCTAGATTGTGGCTATTAACGATCCTAAATAGAGAATTTCAAGTGCCATTGATAATCCATATTTGAGAAGCCAACCGTATTGTATTTTGATCAATGAATACACTGATTATATTGGTGTTCGCTCGTATTTTTGTTTTTGTGCTATTTAATTTTGTTTAAGGCTTACTATCTGCGTAACCCACGGACAACTCCGGACGACCATCTTGTATGCCAATTACTCCGGACCAGCTACTCCAGAGAGAAAAAGAAAGAGAGAGAGAGAGAGAGAGAGAGAGAGGTGACAGGGATACATAGTTAAGATGTAGCTTCAACCTCCTTATACCATCAAAAGGGAAATTACTAAGTATTTCAGTTGATTATAACAATACGCCATTGCAGCTAAATTAATAGTCATTGCTAATCTTCAGTGCCTTGTACTGTTCTTACAAACAGTAATTTAACCTGATCATACAATTGAATTAAAAGTTAATGATAACTGATGTAAATGTCAATGAATGTTAAGCATTACGTTCATGTATGGGCCTACCCAGTAAAAACAAAATGCTACTATAAACAATGCTAGAACACAACGGAAATATAAGACACCTTTTTAAGCGTAAATCACATACAAGAAAGTCGGGGCTTGCAAAAGAAAACTCTCAAAACTTTTTTTTGGACAAGATAAGGGGGTGCTCAATGAATGGCCCGCGTCTCTCCTTGTCTCTCCCCGTCTATCATTGGTATAATTAGCCCTACTGTACCCCCATTGGCTGAGTGACTCGATAATTGGTCCATTCACAGCGGTTCCTTCACGTCATAACAAACTTATCGAGTTCCTCATTGGAGAGAAACTGGAAGAGATAGAGAGAGAGGAAGAGAGAGAGAGAGAGAGAGTGAGCGAAAAGAAAAGAAAAAAGTTTCTACGCTACCATCAACCAAACGGTGCGAGAAAGCGAGTGACAGTTTCAGAAACTCGCCGCAACAGGTTTTAGCAGACGACATTTTTTTTTGCAGTAACTGAATTCAAGAACAATTTTTGTCAGCTTCTTTCCTGATTTTTTTCGGGGGTAATAGTCTGCCAGCTGATTCCGAAGCGTCAAAGCTTTTAGGAACAGAACAACTTCGTGTTCAAGTTTCTCCTGTCACTGCATCGAACAGCGGACCTCTCACTCCGCCGCGGAAGACGGGAAGGATCAATCTTGATTTACGGTGTCCTGTCCACTGGCTTACAGCAAGAACAAAACACTGCCTGACAAAAAAAAATTAAAAAAATAAGGGATCATTTTTTCATCTTCTCTTCGGAAGAATTTGATCATATAATTCCTAATTTTGACTATAATTTCGGAGTTGGTGTACTTTCGTCTCCTTGAAGTTTGGAACAAATACTTGCAATATGGATGCAGTGAAGGTAGGAAACACTTTAATTTTCAATTTTAAGACATGCATATTTTATTTACACGCAGCTTGAAACATGACTTATTTGATCGTGTACATACTTTTTCAGTCAATCTCATTATCTAATTTCATAGAAAAGCATTAGAGCGATCATGTTTCTTATTGGCAAATCTGAAGGCTACGTCTCAACGAATTCCAGTCCATTAAAATTATATTATCGTTTTTGTAAACAATTAAACACCAGGTTGAAAGCTAGATGGGTATTTTGATGATTTATACCAGTTAGCGCACTCGCAACGAAACTTGTCGGCTTTGCATCGATCAAGTAGGTCTGTAGCTGTCAATATCGGGCTGCTTTGTTCTTGTAGCTGTCACTAAAGTCGAATCATAACTACCAGCTAGCTTCTCAGATAATTGACAACTTCAAACTTTCCTCCTTCAATCTACTTCTCATACATGTAAGAAAACTTTGTCGAATAATGTGTTACTTAAAAAGATACAGCGCCGTACACCAACAGTTGAAAGTGAATTAAAACGAGATACATAGGAATAAAATCGTTTATTGCGTGACCGTCAAAAAGATGCATTTGACATCGACTTTGCGTGGGGAGATTTTGTTTCGTTCTTAGCGGGAGCTGCTGTTCAAACGTCTTCTTTATTTTGTTTCTCCTGCCTACCTGCATAGAGCAAATTTGATATTCTGTACTTTTGTTGAAGGTTTATTATGTGTGCAGAGATGAAAAAAGTAGTATGTTAGTTTCATTCATAAAAAAACAACAGATGCATGCGTCACCGTTTTGCAGTGATCATTCAGTTCATCTACTCTTCGTTCTTTGTCGGTCACTCGTGCTAGCTCACCCGGCCACGCGCCGGGCACGCAATGCCAGCGCTAGGCTCAAAGTATACAGGAGGAAAAGGCATAATCCTGTTTCAAACACAGCAGCGGAAATTCAACTCTACCAACGGCTTCCGATGTGAACCTGGCCCGGCCAGCTTCCCCGAGGCGCGCATGCCGGCGGGGCGGACATAGCTCGTTTCCCCTCGCGGTATGAGAGGATAATTAGCTGGGAGAAAGAGTGAGAAAATATAACTTGGTCCAATCTCCCCTATTAGTACCGGTTGGGATGTGGGTAAGATCCGATGTCAAACAAAAGAACAGGGACATACTTCTTGGCTCTCTTTTTCAATGACAAACTGATTCATTTAAATAAACTGTAGTAAACTGTCTCTATAGCTCTATTTATACAAGTCATTCATGTCTTTTTTGTTTGTTAACATTTTCGACATTTTAAATACATTAAAACTAAGTTTATCAATGCCTTTTTATGCGCATCATCAAATGTTCTAGAATCTAAATACAATATTTATCGTTTAACTGTATACTGTTTTCGATTGATAAAGTATTTAGAATAAAAGCTTTTTAGAGCTTATATGCTCCTAGTATGCTTGCAGTAATGACTCCTATTATAACCTGCGCCGAATTGGACATTTCCAAATATCAATTTTGATCAGGTTCTGTTATGATGCCCTGGTGCATCTTTTAAAATTAAAGGTAGTGCATAGTGTAATTGGAATATCCTTCGAAATATCATTCAATGCTGATATTTATCATTGAACGAAGGAGATACAAATAACCAAAATAAAGTCATCGTTTCTGAGAGGATTTTGAGATTCTAGACCCCTATCCTCCGTCAATTTGTTTATTTACAATTTAGAAACATTGCTTCAGGAATCAGGGTAAACAAGATTGGGAGTTAAAGTAGCACTACATGTCTTAAATTATCAATCAATTTACACAAAATTGCACTTATTATTAGTCTCGTTCATATTCAATCATATTCTTAATAATTTTGAGAAATGAAATGCCGTATACTATATACATGTTATTTTCTGGAGTATTTCAGTTTACAACAAAACACAATATATATCATTTAAAACCGACCGATCTTCTTTCTAAAGCTTTTTTCGTCTTGAGAGTTCCTTTTCCTATAATCTTCGAATTTTTCCGCCTTTGTTTTAATTTCATGAATATGACAAGGCTAAAACTATATGAACATCTTAATTCAGTTTCGAAATGTGTGCATTTTCGTCTCTGATGTAACGATTTTCTTCTCAGATTCAACACCATTTAACGAAACATTCAAATCATATTTCCATTCATGTTCTTTACAACTTTATTATAAACTACCGTGTTTCCAATCATTGATACAAATTTAACGTTAACTTCATTGTATGAATCTGATTCGAATTATTACAAAACCGCCTTTGCAGTGCGTGAAATGTAATTGTCCTCCTTGTGCACGGCGTTATCACGTAGCCTATGGGACGCGACCGTGACATATAGCATTGTTTCGTTGAGACAACTACTGATATACATTTTACATAATTACCGTTGGTATAGCGTAATTTGATACGGCTTATTGCATGTCATGTGTGCTTAAGATGAAAGGATAACACTCATTTGTTTTCATTTAAAACTGGCAAGACGGAAATGAACTTGAAATACACATCTATACGACGGTCTTTGAGAATGAAAATAAGAATCAATGATATCCCTTATAAGTTTAATAAGATTATACGAGTCAGTTAATTACTATATCATCATATTTCTTTCATATACATTCTAAGTACTCTAGTGCCCATTTTTTTAAACAATAATTTTTCTTTACCTCTTCTTATCAAACGATTGTGACAACATGATTTATTCCTGATAAACAAAATTATAGAGTTTTATTAATCAATCTCTAGGACTTATTAGTTTTATCAATGATATTTCCCAATCATTTCAACCACGAATTATCTAAATGTTATGGACTACAGTGAACAAATGGGACATAGGAAAAGTTATACTTTGAATGGAATTTATTGGAGTCCGAACATCATCAATACTTATAAATACACAACAGAAAATGATTTACTAATCTTATCAAACTAAATAAATTCTATTTAAAAAAAGTAAGATTTCCGTTTGGTTTAGTTTCTCGAGTCATCAAATCGTGTTAATATCATACCTCTGCAGCTATATATATATTTGTTCCGGGATACCTCTCTGTGATTGCCCCGGCCCTGCCCGTCTAGCCAGTGTATGTTGACCCCAGCATTCAAATTGAACGTACTGTATACAGAAACCAGCAACTGACTTCCTTATCGCCAGTCAATTAACAACTTTCTTACCAATAGTCGAATATCAAATTGACTAGAACCATAGTATTTTTCATTTATGGTATTGCAGGGGTTAACAAATTCGCTTATCGTTAAGACAAAGAGGTTTTTGACAAGGAAGTATTTTACCTTTTCTAATTCTTTCACAGTCTGTAACTCTCAGATATCATTTGTATAAATGTCACATCAACTATTATGACTATAATTTCATTATAACAATTTCATCGCGTATACTTTCATATTTGTTTCTATCGTATGAGAATCACGTAATGTTCATTTGAGAGTGCAAACTAATAATCAAGGAAATATGTAATTAGATATAAATTATTTTTAAAGAAATTATTTAAATTTACCATTAATGTTACAAAGTAATGATAAAGTAATTTAAAAGTTTACCCCTTGTATTCTTTAAACATGTTTTCTCTATTTTTCATTTGATAATATTCCATTCTTTCTGAGCAGAATTCCTTAAAACATGTGAAAAGAAAAGAAAAAATTGTAAAGGGTTCACTCTGTATTCTCTACAGGTCTATTCGTCTAACATTTTGTTTTATTTGTATGAAGGTAAAATCATAAATAAACAGTTGTGAAAAGATACATATTTCAAAACACTATCTTACAATATTCAAAGCATTTTCCGTCAGTCTTCCTGTCAATTCTTTCCAAACATTACAAAATATATTTACGCATAATCACACGAATATAAATCTGTTTTTGTATACACTAACGACTTGCTCCTTGGAAAATAAGTACAGCAATACGCTATGTATTCAAAGAAAAATGACAACATTAATAAATTAAAATCATATATCAACGAGAATGCCCTCTTTTAAATAAACAAGCTCTCCATAGTCAGAGTCAAGTGACCGCGGCTAGCCATTAGAGGCCACAGCCAACAGTTTACATTTGTAATATACCTAGGAAAAACAAAATATAATATCATGTCTCGTCACCACTCTTTTCTTGGAGAATTAAAAAACGGCTGGCATAAATAGAGTCAGTGCATACGGGAAATGACTCGTAGTGATAGGCATAAGTGGTATTGGAGGTGAAAATTGTAGTTCTTTCGAAATGAAACTTGTAACAATAAGCCCACTCAATCCATCCCGAGTACCAATCTACACGATCTAGAGTGTCATTGTGCTTAACAAAGCCATATCCAATGTGATAATTTGTTAATCATTATGATGAGTGACACTGTGCATCTATAAAATATATTAAAAACGAATGTTTTGACCTCTATCAAAGACAAAACAAACATGCCCCTTTTGAATATCGTTGATGATGTTTTATTTGATGGTCTGTCAATACCACATCCGTAAGACCAAATGTCATTTTCTTTAACAATATTATGCGATTATTATCAGAAGAAGAATTTATTCCAACAGATTGACAAAACAACATTTATTTCAATAACCTTTAATATAATTACATCTGATAAATGAAGGCTGTAGTTGTTCTCTTTTGTTTTGTCATAAACATTAATTGGTAAAACATGCAAAGTAAAGTCATTATGTTCATTTAGATTTTGAAACTTGGCATCACAGAAAATGCTTTGAAGAGAGCATTCTGAAAATGGGCGAAATTCGCTAATTAAAGTTTGAATGTAAAACTAAAAAATATATATGACAAGCTAGAAAAAATATCTAAACAGTGGAGTTTGTATCATTCACAATGTTTTTATTTCTTTGTTACGTTCTGTCGTATTCAAATCTGTGTTTCTTTTGTTGTTCTAACTTCTGATATAAAAACAGTGTCATGTAGTTTGTGCATCACTGCAGATATTGGGTTTTAGATTGCTAAACTGTTTTTTTTTTAAAGTAGATATACCAAGAAGTTGCTGGTAACTTCTTAGATATACAGTCCATCACTCCTTTAGTATGTTATTTTTCTCTCACTATTCTAGATTGGACGTGTTTGACTCAGTTTGCATTACCACTTCATTTCAATACGACTCTCTCCATATCACCCCTTCCTTCCCTCAGTTCCTCTTCCATATCCTCCTTTCCTTCCTTCTTCCCAAACTCACTCTTCCCCTCCCCCCCCCCTCTCTCTCTCTCTTTCTCTTCGCGTTCTTGGTAAAGGGATTTTTCTTTCCTTGATGTATATTTGACTCAGTTTTCAATGAAAATCGAACTTGCTAAATCTTGACTTTTCTCTTTTCCTTCCCTTTCCCCATCCTCTCTCTCTCTCTTCTCACTCTCTCCCCCACCTTCCCTCCCTCCTTCCTTCCATCTCTCTCTCTCTCTCTCTCTCTCTCTTGGCACGGCCAGTTTCTTTCCCCCATCAGTTAACCTCGCATCTGGAGGCCTGCCGGAACCTTAGGAAGTGGCACCGGTGTGTGTAAATAATGATAACGGTTGAGAAGTTGTCTTTGAAACACATTAAAAAGCTTCGATGCATCGCAATTTTGGGATACTCGATGCATTTAGGGGCTCGGTTGTATCTACCTCACTGTTTTCCTAACAATTTTCTTTCTTCCTCTTATTCCATTCCCGTTTTGGCGCATAAAAAGAAAAAAAAAGGAGCCAAGCAATGACAAGTGATGACTTAAATGCCTTCTCTGTCTCTCTCTCCCCCTTTTCTTTGAGCGATAACGTTTCAGTGTTAAAACGCAATTATGAAAGGGAAACGGCTGCAGATTAATATCCATTAATCAATTGACTGTTGATACGTTTGCATTCAATTTTTGTTTGTTTGATGTTCCTCAATTTAATTCGCTTTAAACTCAGAATGGTGATCACTTTGCAAGGAAAATACGCATCTTTTGACCATTCGCACGAGAAAGAGAGAGGGTATGACACCAGACTGGAAAAAAAGTAGCTCCGTGCGAACTCCTAGACCGATCAATTCACACACTACATAAGTCATGCTCTCATCGTTCAAGAGAAAAATTGCCAAATAAAATGTATTTTTAGGATAATTTGACCATGTTTAATTCAATCTGTTGACCCATGCTTAACTTTAATTTGCAAAATCATGATTAAATGTTACTTTGTTTATTTCATCGAATCTATTTTAAAACGGGCAACACTTTGAGTATTTGATATATCACTTTACAAAGCAGGAGTCTTGTATAAAACTCAAGAAAATGAATGCGTGTGCAGAGATGTGAGCCTGTTAGATTACATATAAGTGAAGAATTTCCGAGCTCTAAGATGTTTTAGTATGATTAAAACCTGTTATTTTGTTTGAAGTGATGGTACTCATACTATGTGGTATTTTACTGAAAATGTATAATCATTTAGTATTTCATTTTTTAAAAATTATCTTTAGAAAGATATGAACCACAGTCACAGTTCAGGAAAAAAATGGAGCACAATTTCAATTATTACTAAAATGCTTAACATACGTTTTTTTGTGATAAAGCAGACAAAATCAAACAAATTAACATAAATTAGTGCCCTTTTTAGAAATCAAGATCCCGACTCAAGTCAATAGAC
This sequence comes from Hemicentrotus pulcherrimus, assembly GCA_003118195.1. Taxonomy (NCBI): domain Eukaryota; kingdom Metazoa; phylum Echinodermata; class Echinoidea; order Camarodonta; family Strongylocentrotidae; genus Hemicentrotus; species Hemicentrotus pulcherrimus. Next base: position 197,519 of record BEXV01000192.1, on the reverse strand, counting down.
CGGTTTACTAACAGATTCAGATTTGATGCATTCTGTTTATACAAAGGTTTTTTTAGAGAAACTGAAATCTTGTCTGAGGCTTGTCCAACATAGTAAAAAGTAATATATGCAGACTGGATTCCCAGAAATGTAGTTTATTCATTAATAATAGGTTAAGGAAAAATAACTCATCAGTAGGTCCCCAGGAAGAAAAAAAAATCATCCATGAATTTGAATATGTTAGTAAACCTGTCTATTCGACAACAACAAGTGACAACCAACGCACACTGATTAATTGCTGTCCTATTGTGCCAAACTGCCCGCATTCCAACACGTCTCCCAGCCAATTAGTTATCGGATGTACATTGTCATTGTCTCATTTGCATAATTGATTGTTCCTTTCGTCAGGTAACCTGCCACGGTTCGTATACAGACAGGTCGATAATCGGGTGAAGAACCTGCGAGACATAACCCCTCCCTTACTCTTGGCATCCACTTTATGAACAGGTTAAACAAAAACCAAAAAATTGTATGATGTATTATGAATCAGTCCAAAATCATCCGTATATTTTGGATATGTTTTCATTCATTTTTTCATTCTTCTCATCAATTTCATAAGATTTGTTTTGAAGCAGTTTGCTTACAATGACAGTCCTTCTCGCGCAAATAATTTTGAAGGTTTTATGAAATATGATAATTCGACAATTTATCTTTACATATTTTTAAAAATATATTTTGCTTATTTGCGATTAATTGTCAGAGAGTCCTCTTTTCTATTTTAGTTCTGTTATTTATCCGATAATTATTAATATTGATATTGAATGCAGATGAAAATTAATCAGATCTAATAACATCAAGGAAATTGAGACAATGAACCGTAATGCTTAGTTGAAAATAATTAGTTGAAAATAATTACTTTGCACTTTTTTCACTTTCAATCCATGAAAATGCCTCTCCGTAATTAGTAACGTAGTTTCTACTCTGCTTTATATTGCTTTTATTGATTTGTTTTCAAAGTGAGAATAATAAAATATAGCCTAACAGGGCAAGACATCGTCGGGTGATGATTTAGGTTCTATGATTCCAACCTCTAAATCAAGGTATTAGTAGTTGAATATCTTTACAATAGATATTTCTTAATCATTAATTTTATTTTTTAATCATTATTTATGAATTATATTTGGAAATAGCAAAACAAAATGCTCATAACTTAAGGGGGATAATTAAACGAATGATAATNTTTTTGCGTGATAAACCACTGCAGGGAAACAGTAGCTTTTCAACCGATTTATCCCCAATATAAAACCCCTAATCTATTAAGAAATCAAAAAGTATTGCCTGCACATGATAACGTAAATATCGGTCACGAACTCGCAACGTTTTGATGACAATCACAATATTTTCATTCATTCAAATCCCATAAATTGGCCACGAAACACCCGGATCAGACGGAGATAATCTCAACGACCCAATTCACTTGTAAGCGATCCCCCACACCCTACTAAATCGGCAACCCTCGGCACGCATGATCGCCCAAATAATCTGTCGCTTACTTCAATCAATCACTTAAAAAGATAAGGAGATAAAACTGCGATCCACTTTCAAATTAGATCTAAATCCTTGAAGAACATGATTGGTCGGGAGATTATCATAATCGGAAAAGGGAGGGGGAACTGTTTTAATTTTGATTTATCGTCGCTTTCCGTTAGGAAATTATTGTGATCTTTCCAAATGTTCTATGCATGTCACGGATCAGATGTAATTTTAAAAGTTTCTGCTACCTTCCAAAACAAGATCTGTTTTCCCTTAATGATGATCAAAATTAAATAGACCAGATAATGATAATGCAGACATTATGTGACAAGGCAGTCTGCTTTTCATGGTATATGAAAAGAGTTTCATAAAGTTGCCTCAATTAAGAAAATAAAAAATGAAAAATAAAGCAGATATGACATAAAACGTTTACGCTAACATAGACGAATATTACTATGCTTTTCTAAACGCCGAATTCTTTCAAAATCATTATCTGGGTAATCTAATTGAACATGAAAGTTCTCATTTTTGACAAAAAAAGAAAGGTATAAATATTAAAATGGCCGACGCCCGAATGCCCAGAATTCCTTCGCCTATCTACAGCAAATTCTTCTTCAATTCTAATTAATGTTTGTCTATATTCTTGCCCCTATGGAAACAGAGTCATCAGATTAATTGCTCGAACTAGAGAATCACAGCCGCATTCTTGTTTTGTTTGTTTATATTCATATGTCTGTCTGTGGTATTTTTATGAATTATATATAAACAGAAACACACCAAACCAAGCCATACTACAGTATAGTCTTTCCAGTGTATGTTAGTTTAACTCTCATATCCCTGGTCTTTCCAAACGGCATGAGATTCCAAGGCTGTATGAGGAACATAAAAAAATAGTTTTGTAATCAAGGGGGCATTGGCTTTTTAAAAGAAAATCCATTATTAATGGGTATAGATTAAATGGCTATGTATCTGTGAGATTCGATGAAAAAGGGTAAAAACTTAACATAAAAGATTCTCGAGCCATTAGGAAATGGAACTTGTCAAGTGACAAAAACCGTCACAATTTTCTTGCAACTCTTCCTATCCAGCATCCACTTCAACATGACAACATTTATTGTAATTTCGGGCAAAAATTAAAACATATTTCGCAATACAATCTCGCATTTCCCCCCGCTCCATTTTGATTTGCACTATGACCTTCACCATAGAATGAACCGTTGTTTTAACCTGTACGATGGAGGAGTATTATTTTTACAAGCGCTGCTGTTTTCTGTGATTAGCTGGAGAGAAAAAGTGGCCTGAAAATCAATCAAATTGAAGCCTGAGTTTCCTGCGTCGGGAAGCTGCGTTTTCCGGCATAAACATAAAAGTTACTCTCGCTTAACCTGTTTTTCCAAAAACGAAAGTGGAATCTTCTTTCCATTTTTACTTTTCCCATCTCTCTCTCTCTCTCTCTCTTTCTCTGTCTTTTTTGATGAAATTCCACTTTCACTTTTGGCAGAGCNAAAAAAAAAAAAAAAAAAAAAATGGCCTGACACCACCAGCGCCCCCATTACACTCACAACTCTCAGTTTAGCACTTCCTCGTTTATAATGAAAGTAAAAAGCCATATCTCAGGAAATCTTCGCAGCCGCACTGTTTTTCTTCTTGAATCACCTTTTTTTCTTCATGTTTTACTTTCTTTCTTTTTTTTGAGGGGAGGGGTCGATTTTTGGCACCCTCATCTTTTCTGTTCCTATTAATGCATGTTGTATAATCAGATTTGTCTAAGTATCTGTATCTCCTATTCTGTATGTCTGTCTATCTGTCTGTCTTTGTCACCCTGACTTGTTGTTTGTTTTTCACTCCTGTTACAACAAGATTTGAATTCTACATTGCCACCTTCCACTTTCAGAGCACAGACAAAATAATGTAAAGAGCAAACGAAAAGTGAGCAGAATTATAATGAGAACGCAATCAGAACGCAATTCATTCACATCAAATGAACGTCAGCTTGGTGGTACTTTGTCTTGGAATGCCCAATAGGCCTAATACAATTATAGGTTATCATCAATTAATCATTAAGAGGGGGCATTTAGTATGTCAATGACGCATATCATCATGATCAACTCTTAATCGAAAATGACACTCTGTTCTAGAAAACATGTAACATGAGAAGACTGCGTTATTACTGCAGGAACTGCACCGATTTCCCTTCGTCTTTCTGCAAAGTCGGCCGGCCAATGTTTACGTCTAAATTGCGGCCTCCCCTCCCCTTACGTTAATCAGATAAATGTATCATATTAGCTTTGGATCTTTCTCTTTAGACTGGGGGAATCGATTGGATCTATGTCGATTATAAGGTGGTTTCCTTCGCCCTCATTTCGATAGAGCCATTATCCTTCGTCGTTATCGTCTTATTTTACGGTATTGTCTCATAATGTTACCCTGAACTGCCCCTCTCCCATGCTGCCCCCACCATCCACCCTTCCCGTTTCTGTGTATGTCTGAGCTCATTTCGACACGACTGTTTGATTAAAATGAACGGCACTTTATATCAAATTGACCCGCTTTCATGGTTGTTGCTCTATTTATTCATCAGGTATATCTCCGTGACTCCGTTCCGATCCTCTCACTTCCCTTGTCTCCCTTCTCTCAATCTTAAAGGTAAAGGCCAGTTCTGGTCATGCTATTGCATTGTGAAAGAAACGTTGTGGAATCAATCAGAAAAGGTTGATCATCTAGCATCTAGCATCTGCAAGGTTCTGGAATCATCAAAATGATAAGAAATTTGGCCCATTCTCCGTAAAGTTACAAGCACTATACACAGAAAGATATATATGGGACTACCCTGTATCTCTCACAGACCATGAGAGAAACAAATTAACCAAATATATAAATTAGTAGGCGGTTTCCCGGCCAATTTGTTATCATCATGTATTAGTCATAACATATTCTTTCACATGATTGGTAATGAGAGCTTCCATTTCATTTTTTGAAATTGGGGCGTTTCCAATACTGGTCTTTACCTTTAAGGATAAATATACAATTATCCAATTACCCAAACTTTATTTGTGCCTCCCATTTTCAACCCTAATCTTTTCATGTTCATATCAAATCGTGTAAATATATTCGATTCCTCACACTCTCTATTACCTTAAGCATTATTCCATCTTGAATTTCATGATTTTTTCCCCTCAATCCTTTCTCTGTAAAAATGTTAACATCTACCCCTATCCATTCCCTCTCTTTAATGCGAGCATCTGGTTTTCTTTCTCTTTGGCATTTAGGTAGCAAACGCTTTATTTAAATTCCATTTCCACGACCTTCCTTTGTCACTAAAATACATATACACAAATCAAAGCGCTAGCCTGTTTACATTCACCGTGTCAAAATCATAATATAAATCAGGCTGAAGGTAAATGTTATTCCTCTTGTGATCATTTTGATTGCCAGAAGAAAAAACATTCATACTTCAAAATAAGGCAAATGTTACAGGTTCAGGAAGTGAACACACGAAAAATAAAGCAATCAAGCGCTACAGAAAGCGTCATTAGATACTCTCTCTCTCTCTTGCACTTGTTTGCAAAAACATATGACAAGAGTCTTGCAATTTACTTCGCTATGGAAACGTCTTTACCACAATGCCCTCTATTCACATTCAACATATTGCACACCATTTTCTCTCCAGGAGAAATGACTTTCAGACAACTCTCTTTGTATAATCAACTTAAAGCTGAAGGGTCCGGATATCTTCAAATCGACAATGACACTACCATTCAAGGCTTTGCTGTCAGAGGATGGCCGTGTTTCATGATCACTATTCAGAAATACAGGTACTTTAATCATAACAATGGCGTTAAAGATAAGAGCACTGCTTGACCAAAGAAACCACATTCACATTTGTTCCAGGAATAGCGTATCTCCTGACTGGCTAAAGAAACAAATCGATTAATTTCAGAGATTTGAGGTCAATAAGTTTAGATTCATGATATCTTACACCTCCAAACGAGGAAGGAAATAGAAGAAATACCGAAAAAGTACTAATTTATTAAGAAGACAGGAAACTGCGTTGGTCATGTTGATACCTTCTGCTAAAGTTGTACCGACTCGGATCCGATCGATTACTGGCCATTCCGGGTTATGATGTTGGTTTATAGTCGGTCTCTTCTTAAATTGTCGTAGGTGTGGCCGTTGTATCATATACAGAGTTGATATCAATCGCAACTATGTACATAAGGAATAGGAGACTGCAAACTTGCGATTGATTAGAGGACTATGGTTTTGATCAATCGCAACTCTTTATAAGACATGTCCCGAAATAGACAAACAGTCGGGTTGGGCTCGGTTGAAGAGACTGCTAGGTAGTGTAATAGAGGTGTCACCCCGAATGGCCAAAGACTCGGTTTGAACTAGGTTTGGCGGTGTGATAAGAGTTTCCTCAACTGGCCGAAAATTGGTCGGTTCCGACTCGCTTTTGAGACGGTTTGGATGTGTAAGTGAGTTATAAGGACCAGTAATTCATACTCGCGTCCAGGCCATTAACCCTTTTCATACCAGAAGTCAGGGACATGGTGATTTCCATCGCATTTCCACCCCTATTCATCACGCATGTCATGTCCACTTGAAGGATGACGTCATAATAGGAATGTCTGTCTGGCTGAATGGAATCCACGTCTTCCTCCCAGGGAAACTGCAACATCCACCCGGTCTTCCCCAACGGAACCATCCACTACCACTCTGCCTTCCTCCTACTCTAGATCACATCCATTGACTGACTCTTTATCTCTCTCTCTCTCTCTCTCTCTTCTCTGTTACTCTCTCCCTCTCATCTACATGTATTCGCTTGTCTGTCTGTTTCTCTTTCTCTCTTTCTCTCTCTCTCTGTCTCTCTGTCTCCCTCTCTTTCTCCTCTCTCTCTCTTCCCCTTATTTTCCATTCTCTAGTTGTCCCTCTTCCCCTCTCCTCTCCTCTCTTTCTCTCTCTCTCTCTCTCTCTCTCTCTCTCTCTCGACTCTTCTCTTACTCTTTCTCTCTCTTCTTCTCTCTCTTTTTCTCTCTCTTTGTTCTCCCCCATTCTTCTTTCTACCTCCTTCTCCTCTTCCTTATTCTCGCCTTTCTGTCCCTGTTTTTACAGTAGTCCCCTATCTCCCCCTCCCCTCATATGCTGTTGCAGGTGGATGCTGATATCATGGTAACGATGTCAACTGTACTTATTTACACAGGACATCCTCTTTAATCCACTGTCATGACTATCATGGAGTAACTGGGTTTGAGAGGAAGGAACGGAGGGATGAGGCTCATTTCCAAGGCAGTCATAACATTGACCTGGGCATCCTTATCCTCTTAATAAAACAAGGGAGATGTGAGTTTTCCTGATCAGTCGCATCACCCCTTTTCTACCGATTGATAGAGTTTTCCCTACACGATTTGATGATATTGATTTGATGATGTTGATTTGATGATGTTGATTTGATGATGTTGATTTGATGATGTTGGTGAGATCGGAATAAATGCTCTGGTATGCTGTCCAACTTACAGTCACGGGAAGGCGTATCATTTCAAAATAAATCGTGTTGGTGAAAAGGAAGAGGAACTTATTTTGAGAGTTTTTGTACAGGGGGGGGGGGGGGGGAGGTGGTGTTAAATAGTGAAAAACCAGCTACCCCATGCATTCTTTCATCATATTCCCTTTGTCTTTTATAACTTACTATGGATGGACTGTACGTAACCATGAAAACCGAATGTACAACCTAATCAAGGGCAGAATAGACAGTACTTTGTTTATTTTTTATTCTTTATTTTTAAAGTTTTTTTTTTTTACATATCATGAGTTAACATGATTTTGAAACATTTAACAAGGACTTTGGGAGAGAATTTAAACCACTTTCTCTCGAATGCTATTCCGTTACAAGAAACTCGAGATCTTTAAAATCTGAAAGACTAACGCAACAATTGTGTCCCGACTTGAACCTGCGATGCTAGTGTCATTATTATTATTATTATTTATTTTTTCTGCTTCAAACAACCCATCGAGTGCATTGTAAGCAATTCATGATCATAATGTGAAGCCATATTATCTTAAGAAAAAAAAAAATTCTAATAGATTTCAGACACATTAGCTTTAAACTGTTTGCAACTCTAAAGTAAACGCCAAAATGTCAGTTCTGCGCTGTGACACACGATTTGAACCCATCGCGGAGCTGGTACCAAAACGTCCGAGACTATTTCCCGCGTAATTCCTGCCTTATCGGTAGCGAGGCAGGAACCGACCTAACATCAAAACGGAGATTCGCAATCTAATTTGTGGGAAATTACCACAAGTGATGTCTTCCAAGTACACGAAATGACAGTCGTTGCCAAGCCTTTACGAGTGCAGGCATCGTTGCTAGAAACACACAAGTGGAAAATTCCCCAAGTTATGTTGAATACGAGCTTTCGAATAAAATATAATCAACAGAATCTGTCTAACTAACGTGAAATAAAAGCTGTTCATTGTGTACAATTCGGCGCCTGGACAATTTTACACGTCAAATGCCGCAGAAACTTTGTCAAGCATACCTACATCGTTACGAAAAATATAGAAACAAACGTTTAACTAAAGTTCACACGGAAACAACTTTCAGACGGCTCTTTTTTTTTTAGAATAGTGAGGGTATCGGCCAAAGTGACTTTACTGGGAACAAGCAAATGAGTCTTTTCAGAATGTGCATGTATTTGATGCGTTTCCATGGATACTCGTACAATATAATTCTTAACCTCCTAACTACCGGTTATGAAGGGATTTTACTGCATTTGATTTTTTGGTCGATAATTTGTCTCGAGGGCCGAATTGCCCCATTGCCCCTCCTTCCAACACACCTATTATTCTGTATTTTCCATCGTTATGCCTCAGTCACACCACCAAACCGACATGGACCGATTCCAAACCGACCGATACTCGGCCATAGACGTAATGGACTATTTTCCTTCGATCTGCTGTCGGTCTGGTGACGGTCTAGTCGATGGGACTGAGGTATTCTGGCATGGCTCCGTATTCATTATATACATCCGGGCTATGCCATTCATGATTATTCACAATTCACAATAATCTACCAAGAAGAGCATATTTACCCTTGAATCTAAATGTACAATGCAGTTTTTTTTTAATCCACAGACAATTTTTAGCTTATAACATAATTATGTTTCCAAATGGAGGTCATGATAATATCTTTTTTAACGATCTATACCTGGACACAGGCAAATGAATCAGATCCTAAAAGAGTTATGTAACGTTTTGATTTAAAAAAAAGGGGGAGAGACGATGAGTCGATGAGAGAGCATGGCAGAGGGTGAAGAGAAATGGAGATAAATGGAGAGCAAGAGGAAGAGAAGGAGGAGGAAAAGAAGAGAGACACAGGGAGAAATACAGAAACAGAGATAGATAGAGAGACAGACAGACAGCGAATGAGACAGACATGATAGCAATGGAGGGTAGAAAATGACCATGTACAGGAGAGGAGATGGACGATTAGGATAGTAGACAAACAAGGAGAAAAGGAGACATTGAGAGAGAAAGACATAGTGAGAGAGAAAGAGAGAGAGACCAAGAGAGAAGGAGAAAGAGAGGGAGAGGGGTGGAGAAAAGAGGGAGCGAGATATCGAGAGAAAAGAGAGAAAGAGAGAGAGAGAGAGAAAGAGAGAGAGAGCAAAAGAATGAGAGAAAGGGGATAAGGCGTTGAAAAGTGCAATGAGACGATAATGGTTGATTGCAACAGATCAATAGCGTAATAAAACCCCTTGACTTTATGCCGCAGAGTCACCTTAAAGTTGTTTCGATTCCATACTAACGTGAAATCCTAACAAAAAACAGAATGTTTCTAAACCTTAGTAATGTCCTATTTTCTATCATAAAGATCATCGCATGAAAGAAATAATGAATGATGAACGTAAAAACATGAAAAGGTAAGATCTCAAGGCAAAGCTATAATATGTGTATACCGAATAGTAATAACCCTGGTCATGAAGGCGAGATAGGCAATAACAACTCATTCATTATTAATAGTATTGTAGAATGTCTCTCAGTAGTGTGGAGTTAGCAGCGGGTTGGGGCAGCTTAAAAGGGAGATAATTGGTCATAAATCTTTCAAATCGATGTGACATCTTAGTAATCTCGTCAAAGACAATTAGGAATTGCAGCCAAACGGTTTCCCATTTCGCATTTGTCGACGAAACGCACTCGGGCTTTACGCCGATACGAACGGCCTGCTAAAAGGTTATATAGACCGGCTGGATTTCCGCTGTAGCACAATATTTGATATATATTTAGTAAATGTTAATATAAACGCGACATAATAGCATATAAACTAGTAAACAAATCATATATCGTGTTTGATCAAGTTTGTGAGATATGGGCATCGTCCTTCCCCAGTATAATACGCCATTGGTAGTGACCATTTCAACAAAATATTTCTAGCAGCATTGAGTTAAACTGAAAAGTCAGTTTTAGTTTTGAGTGCTCTCTTTTTATTTTCATCCGAAATATAATTATCCGATTCAGTTTAAGTGAAAGTCTCATGTTCACTTCGAAACCTCAAGCCTTGCACGAGATCACATTGCTTTTAAAATATGTGTGCATCGTTTAAACAAGATTTACATTCACCAACAACCTTGACAACAAATAATATATAGCGGAAAATGGTAAAGATACAAATGAAAATGATCAGACTTGTAAACTCAACATCGATATTAGAAAGCTTCAAACATTACACGTTTTATAATGATATTTCATAGTCTGCACAACTGAAATAATTCAATGTATCCTTTCTACACTAACATTATGATAAAACATGCAATAGTGACGTGTGATAGTTTATTGATAGCCCTTACAAAATAATGATATACAATGTACCTATTCCTTATAATGTTGTTCTAAACGAGATTTTGGCTATTCAACGGGAAATATAGAAGTTTCAAACACCATCACCTTTACTGTTAAACACATAGGTGAAGTTAATCTAGAAGATGTTTCACAAAGATGTACTTGAATTTAGGTTCTTCGTAAACTGTGGTAGGCAATGTATGCCCCTAAAAATTCTTCACCCACTTGTAAAATTAAAGAAAAGATACTCAAACAAATCATGAATTTGTTGATAATTCTTTTTCTTCAACAAAGAACTATCGAACAATGTAAATTCTGTAGATTCATCATCACGATTTGCACATCTCTTGGGAAACCAGTGCTAGGAATGGTAAGAGTAATCGATTGCATGAATGGCCTGCTATAGTGTTTTTCTTAATAGTTTTTCAAATTGAGTCAAGATAAACATGCGTTAAACTTCTTCAATTTCATGATTACTTCCTGATGTTCCTTATAATAACAAGGTTTCTTTTATTTGATGGCGTATGCTCTTATGCTCCGATCTTAACTCAAAATACAGTCATGCTTTTTTTGCAGTAAGGTAAAACAATCATCATGAAATATCAAATAACTTCATGATTTCATGATTGTTATATGCTTTTCGCAAGACTGACAACAAGGTATCTTGATTTAGGAAGTGTAAAAAATGTAAAAGTACTTTTTTTATTGTTTAATTTTACTCACGGTATTATCAAAATTGAAACTGAAAGCATCTCAAGATGAAGTTGAAGTGTCTATGACACATATAGCCAGCACTCTGCACAGGAAAAAAAGACTCACTCATTATTAATTATTATCCAGAAAAAAAACAAAAACAAATCTGATAATCTGTAAAAGAGAAAGGAATCACTTAAAATGGATTATGTACCAAATTTCTAGAGAAATTATCAAAGGGGATCAGTTAACTTTCCTCGCAAATCATGTAATGGATAATATATTAATATCCAGAGAAATTATTGTTGATGATCTGCATCCCTTATCTACTAAATACCAAGAGAAAGTATAAAAAGGGGGTCAGTTGACTCTTTCCGCATAGCTTGATAACCAGATAATAGTAATACAAATGGATGGATACTAAAGGATAGACGTATTACACTTTCTCATTAGTATGTGAATAATGTACTTTCAGGTTGTATATGATTAATTATTGCATAACTATTATGTATGCATTCGTGCTGTAGTATATTGTTTTGCATTTCGTTGGTTAACACTTATTAGTTGAGATTTTGCAAAACGGGAACTATCTGACATGTTTGAGGAGTTTGTTGATTTAGGAAATCACAGTGAATGGAAAATAAGATCGGAATGTTTTCATAAGCTATCTAAAGTACATGTTTAATCAACAGCAACAACTTTTATCAATGGCATTTTGAATAAAATCGATATGATGACATTATACACAGCTGATAAGAGATGTATGGTTAAATTATACATCCAGGTATGATTACAAGGGACAGTATGGTTATCAAACACATTGTAACGACCACGCGAAACATCACAATCAATAAGTTTATTGAAAGTGGTTTATTCGTTTCGTTTATCGGAGTTTTCATTTCCATCTCTTCATTCTCAAATTACCAATATCTGGTTCTGAAAGTCTTGCTCATTTTCAGTTTGACAAACATTCACACGATGCATTCGAATTCATTCGGATCTGTTCACCCAGTATAGAATATAACTTACATGTAGGTATGTCCATGTCATAGAGCAATTACTGCCGTCTGTTTGTTTTCTATCTGAATGTACGCCAGTTTAAACACGAAATATAAACATATGTTTTTACAGACTTGGACGTGTATATACTTGTGATTGTATCTAGATAATCTATGGATGGGTTCTGTTGGGGCGATTTCGATTTCTATATACATTGCTCTATGTCTGATTTTAAGTGTAAACTTTGGCTTTATCTTTTCGAATCATTCCGGATATTCTGACAGGAAATCACTCGGGAACAAAGGCCGGAAGGACCTATCCAGCTTTTTTTTTTCTTTTTTGGCAAAAAACATTTTTCTACCAGTTTCTCTTGCAGTGTTTTATAGAAAAGATGAAACACAACTGCATGGTAGAGTCATTTGGGAGACAACATTAACCAAACGATATACCAGAACGATGGGCCCGGTTTCGAATTGATAGTTGAGTTAGGTCTGAAAAGCATTTATTACATAAATTATTTCTAGAAAATATTTTCATGCAAATAGATTATTGGGTAAAGTTAGCATCCCATATCTGTATGTGGGTAAAACAAATACAAACATCCTTTTCAGTAGATGGTATTTTAAGGAGGTGGCTAAAAAAAAAATATGAT